>APFE031449611.1:50798-61887 GCA_000404065.3 Pinus taeda | reverse complement strand
TATCTCTTTACATATATAACATAAATCTCCAGTCCATCTGGCAATTCTGCAACTATACCTAATAAATTAGGTCTTGATCTTGTACTGCTGCAGGTGGGCATACTATCGGAATTGGGCACCGCAATCTGGTCAGCAGGAGACTAGAACTTCACTGGGCAAGGCGACATGGATCCTTCCCTGGACAAGTCCTACGCGGAGCAACTCAAGACTAAGTGCACAAGTTTAACGGACACTACAACCACATTGCTAATGGATCCTGGGAGCCCCCTCACGTTCGACAGTGATTATTTCAGTAATCTGAAATCACACAGAGGGCTCTTCCAATCAGATGCTGCGCTTCTCACTGACTCTACTTCAGAAAAGATTGTTGAGAAGCAATTAAAGGAGGAGAGCCTTTTTGACAATTTCAAAAACTCAATTCAGCGGATGGGAGAAATTGGGGTGCTGACAGGGAGTGCCGGGGAAATCAGAAAGCATTGCGCCTTTGTAAACTGAGGAACCCAACCGCTCCCTCTGATTCCAATATAATATTTTGTTGTGTTCTGGACATTGCTTCCATATAAATAATTTCTATTATTGAATGGCTGCTCAATAGCAGTAAAATGTTATTATTATGTATTGGATCATTTTATTATTTAAGTACGGAGCTAATACTACAGCAATTCTCGTCTGGGATACATACATATCTCGATTCTTTCTGACAATTCTATGATAGTTTTGAATTCGGTGAAATGGCAACAGGAATGTTTCTAGAAAAACTGATAAAACTTAACAACTTTTCCTGTGTTCTCTGAAGTATGTTCACTGGCTTGGAGGAATCCATTGAAAATAAGTTCATAATCGGCTTGGAGGAAGCTATTGAATATAAGTTCATAATCTGCTCATTGCAATAGTAGAACTTTATAAGTTCAGTAAATATACTGCGAACATATACATGTTTCAATCTTAGATGGACTTTGTCATAAGAAAATAACATATTACGTTCAACAATATTTTTCAATGATATATGGGCTGTGACATTTTTAGGGGCTCACAATCTACAAGGGAACAAAACCTTTAAATGTTCTCAAAATATTGTAAACGACATTCTCTATTGTGATTAATAGCGTGTTAATCTTGCAACAAATAAATGTTGCTGGGTAGCAAACGAAAATGTTGTCTTGCTTCTCTTATTCTTCCAGTGTTCAGTATCCAGTGCAGTCGGTTACAGTACTCAATAAACAAAACCATTTTCGTCAACAAACATCTGTCACACTGGAGGCGGAACCTATTGGGATTTGTTATTACTGCTTTTCCAATAAGGTTGACTTCTGTTATTCCGATGTTTTGATTCTCAGTGGTTGTTAATCGGTTTCTTTGAATACACAAGTAAATTGTATAATGGTAAATATTAAGTATTATTCCCTAGTTTAATGATTGGTTTAGTGATCTTGATTATTGAATATTATTTTATTTTTATCCAATTGACAAGATAAAATAAAATGCCAATAAGTTAATCATTGATTTAGTGTATGGCGGTTAAAATTTGCTTAAATATAAGCACATAGAATATTAATATTTTTGATTCTTGATATTGCCCTAAGAAGCCTTCTGAGTGGCTATCTCTGTCATGGCTCCCATAAAACCACCATGCAACTAGGGACAAGAGCTATATATATACCTTAAACATAGCTCATGGATAAATCATTAAGGTTGAAGAATATCTATTGTCGCATCCCCTCATGAGGGACTCACTTGGCAGTCCGAAACGTTGGGTTCACAAAACTCTATAATAGGTCATTCCTCCTCTATCTAAAAGGGCTAACATTTCCAAACTCTAAATTTCAAGGAGTAAATTTCCAAATTTCTACCCAAATCTAACCCTCTGTAGAGGATCGAAAATGCTTTTGAAGTCAACTATCTTACCAACCACTTTTGACGTTCAAAACTCTTTTACAATTTATAAACACAATCTAACCATTACCTTTGAGCTACGCAACTTTGAGCTTTCTCACCTCCATCACGTATAGAAGAGAGAGGGACATGCATGCTAGCTATCTTTGGAGACATAAGTAGCCTTAAGCTCATAACAAAATAGAAGTCAAATTTCACCATTTCAGTATGCAAAGAGATCAATATGACAATTCATAAGTTATTGAAATATCATTTAGTCCTTACAACCACAATTAACATCTTAGTTCATGCATCAGTACCATATATCACCACATATAATCAATATTGCAAATTTCATTATATTTAACCCCTATTCTTATCTCAGTTGTATTACTGTGTGAGTTTTCAAAGCCTGTGTTTTAAAAAGTAAACATCATGCTAATTTCTTGCTAGTTTAATTAGCCATGGGAGAGAAAAGGAAGGTATTTGATGATATTGAATCATGCTAATTCATGGTGAGTGGCTTACTTACAGAAGTCATTTTAAATGTATTTCCTTTGGGGTCATATGATCTAATGCTATTGTGGATTAGCTAGCGGCACATACAGCTAAATTAGACTACTATGATAAATATTTGGAATGCATAGATGATGAAGGAGAACAAAGGCTTATTCAATGAGTGAAAATTCTTTTGTCTGAAAGAGAAATTTAAGCTCTAAAGAAATATTGTAGAAAAAGATACCCCCCTATATGCCATATATGCCATAAAACTGATGAGTTTAGCAGGGGAAAAATAAATTGAAAATTGAAGGCCATCCCATGCTACAAGGATAGATTGATGTATCTCCTAAAGAAATACTAGGATTTTTTCTGAAGGGAGACATTGATTTCTCCATAGACCTCACCCCATGAATTGTGCCCCTGCCTAGAGAACTATACATGATGAGTATGCCTAAAGTAGTTGAACTTAGGATATAATTGATAGAGATGTTGGACTAAGGGTATATTAGATCCAATGTGTCGCCCTAGAACCTCAAACTATGTTTGTGAATAAAAAGGATGGTAGCTTTAGAGCGTTGATTAATTATAGGCAACGGGATAAACTAACTATTAAAAATAGGTATATATTCCCTAGGATTGATGATCTATTTAACCAACTAGGAGAAGCATTGATGTTTTCGAAAATAGATCTGAGATCATTATATTATGAAGTGTAGATTAAATATGAGGACATTTACAACACAATATTCGGGAATAGATATCAACATTATAAATTTGTTGTGGTGTTGTTTCTGTTAATAAACATACCAACCACATTGATGTGTCTTATGAATAATATTCTCACCAAATACTTCGACAATTTTGTGCTAGTTTCAATTGATGATATTCTAGTCTACTTGAACACTAAAGAGGAACATGAAGAAAACCTTAATGCCATGTTACAAATGCTATGGGAGCACCAACGATATGCTAAGACTAGTAAATGCAATTCCTTCCAATTACAAGAGCATTACCTAGGCCATCTTATCTCATGAGAAGTTCTAGTAGTTAATCCTGAAGAGATCAATGCCATACTAGCATTAGAGAAATTTGAGGTCTAAAATAGTACTCCTAAGGAATATTATAAAGTAATACTGGAAATGATAAGATAAAATTAGATTACATCATCAAATTTTACAGGGAAAAAATAAAAAACTACTTTTTCAACTTGTATATTCAACTTATCTACCTAAAATTTTACTCAAATTTCAAATAGGGGCACTTGTTGGATGTGAAATTTAATTCCCCATCCAAGGAGTACCCATGTTGCATACTTTATATGGACCATGTTATGTGAAAAATGAAAAATACATGGAAAAGTGTGATTGCAGTCATATTTTTTATGTATTTCTCATTTTTCATGTAGTAGGGTCCATTGAAAGTATGCAACTTGGGTACTCCTGGTAGGAAGAATTAAATTTTTCATCCAACAAGTGCCCCCACTCGAAATTTGAGTAAAATGATTCAGAGATAAGTTGAAAATATGAGTGGAAAAACGAGTTTTTTAATTTTTTAATCCTTTTACCTTTTAAATTGAAAAATGGTGAATCATCACCTATGGTTGACATCATCATCTTGAATCCTATTGGTTCTTATGATGTTGATTTTGGTTGTATGTTTTTGTTTCGAGACCCACTTTTTATGTCGATTTTTTTCTAATGAGTGGCTTGTTACCTAGAATGTAATAGAAATAACATTTAATATGGAGATAATAAAATATTAAGGGATGTTGATTCAAGGATTCTTGAAGATTTGAATCCCTATTATAGCTTTGAAAAGGAAAGGATTAAGGTTTAATTGGAAATAAAAATGTGTAATGAGCTTTAAACCACTAAATTACCTTCTCACAGATGTGCCTATCCTATAGATTTTGGACCTAGATAAAGATTTCTTGGTTTTCACCAATGCTTGCAAGGAGGGACTGAGTGGAGTTCTCGTGCAAGATAGACACTTGATCAATTATGAGTCTAAGAAATTAAACGAACATGAGAGAAACTATGTAAAACATGATTTTGAGTTTGCATTCATAGTGCATGCCTTAAAATTTTGGAGGCACTAATTTCCCAAAAGGAAATTCTTCTTAATGATAGATCATAGCAGGTTTAAGTATTTATTTGATCGATGGAACTTATTAGCAAGTCTGATTTGGAGATAGCACACATCAAGGGAAAAGAAAATTAGTTGCCGAATATATTCAAAAGAAGAATGCAAGTGATATACACGGTAGCCATTACCACATGTGAAACAAACATCATGGAAGTAATCAAAGAAGATCTACAAGAAGACGAGAACTTCCAACATGTATGTAAATGCTTGCAAAAAGAGTCGAAGGGGTAAATGGATGAAAAATATTAGCTAACCGAAGATGGATTATTGTCATACAAAGGTAGATTATAGATATCCAATGTAGTTAATTTAAAGAATCTTATAATGAATGAGTTTCATAGAATACCATATGTAGGGCCTCGAGGATATCAAAAGATGCTAAAAACCACCAGAAAATTATATTATTGGCTAATGATAAAGTGAGAAATTATTGAATATATTACCTGACGTTTAGAATGAAAATATTTCAAAGTGGAATGAAAGCGCCCAACAAGGCTATTGTAGCTAATACCAATTCTAGAATGGAAGTGGGGGAATTCATGGCTAGGCTATTGAGATCCCTAAGAAGCGTGTTGTGGTCAGGGTGTTGATGGTTAAATTGAATAAGGGAGCTCATTTTATACCTATGAATTTTCCTTATAAGGGAATTTATATTTCCTATATTTTCAGGAAGAAGATTTTCAACTTCAATGGCATTCCCGTGATGATCATATCTAATCAAGATGCAATGTTGACCTCAAAATGTTGGAAGGCTCTATTTACAATTTTTGGAACCCAATTAGTATTTATCATAACAAATCACTTTCAAACTATTGGAAAAGGATAAAGGGTAAAAATATTATTAGAAGACATGCTTAGGATGTATGTCATTCAACAACCCAAGAGGTTGAAATATTTTCTACATCTAGTAGAATTTTCTTAAAATAATGACTACCAAGGGTTATTAAGGATGAGCCTTTTTGAAACTTGTATATAAATAGATGCAATATACAGTAAGCTAGGATAATCCAATGGATAGAGGCACACTTGACTGATATATGTTAAAGGAAATAGAACATGAAGTAATCAACATAAAACAAAAACTAATGGTAGCTCAAGATTGAGAAAAGAGTTATGAATACCATAATAAAATCATAAGGAATTTCAAGTGGGAGAACATGTATATATTTCAATAGAGCCAAACAGAAGTTCCTTAAAAGTGAGATCATTTACAAAATTAGCACCAAGATACTATAGACCCTTCCATATGTTGGAGAGAGTAGGACGAGTAGCATACAAACGTGTCTTTAATCCCACATTGAAGGAACTTGATGTGTCTCATATCTCTCGGTTTATATTATATAATTATATATATATATATATATATATATTATATATATGATAATCTATTATTGATTGGCTTTTGATAAATGTGGAACCCAAAGGTGATTTCTTTTAAAAAACATAGTGTATACTTGACAGGAAGGAGAACATTCTACAAAATTGATTCATCATGTAGATCAGGGTGCAATGGAAGCAGTTTGGGGTAGTTGAAGCAACATAAGAACTGAAGGATTCCATGAAAAAGGCATAGTCATTTTTGCCTCTATATGGATTTAATTTTAAGGATATTAGAGAACCGAGGGTGGTGATCGTTAAAGGGGGATTTGATTGTAGTATCACCTTTCTAATCCTCAAGTTATATAAATATAATTAAACGGTAATAATGTTGAAGGTATAATGTGAATAACTTGGCAGGCCTATTTGACGAAAATATCCTGTTAACTAAATTATAAATTGTCGAAAATAAAGAATAGGACCAACTTCTATGGTTCCCAATGTATGAAATGATAGCTTCCTTAAGGAATCATGTAAGGGGGATTGAAATATTTCCTATATTTCTTGAATTAATTATTCTCAAACCCGATGTTCTACTTCATCTATCTAACTTGTAAGTAGTAGCAGGGGAGATATTAGGGGAGGAGGTACTAAATTAACCCATTCATGAACTACATTTTATGCAGCATGTCCCAATTGAATTGATAACCCAAGGAGGGACCGGAAACTTGTAATGTTGATGTTTATAATTTTCTTAAATTTCTCGGGAAATTTCTTAAAATTTTCTACCATAAATTTCTCAAAGTAATTGTGAAACAAAAACCATGAAATTGCAGAAATAATAAAATGACATGAGCAAGTAAACCAAAAAATTCCACAATTGAAAATAACATAATAAAAGGCGAATTGAGTAGCTTTATTTATTTACTAGAGCAATTACATACAAAGCTCTTGATAAAAATAGGTGTAGTGATGGCCACAAAATATCTATTGCAATAATAATTTGGGCCTCAAAAAATAGAACTCATAATCAATAAGTTGTAGTTGTGAATTTTATACAAGCATGAAAACTTGGAAATGGCTCAAACTCATACCTCACACCACACATAAATTTTATTGCTCATGTTAGAGTTGAACTATGATTTATTCCCTAAAATATGCTCCAAAATTTCTACAAAATTAACTTGAGGCTTATATCACCCAAAAGGCCCCAAAATGTGTGAATTACCCTGAAAATACTATTGTTGATGCCACTACTATTGGTACAGAACTAGAATTTTTTCCCTCGAAATTGCTAAGAAATTTTTGAAAATTTAACTCGGAGCTCCTCACACCGAACCCATTAAAGTCTAGAAATGGTTTGGATTAACTCCAAGATAAGGTCTAGGCCATCATGTAGTGTGAAATACATAGTTTACTAATAACATTCATTGCTTAAGCAATGCTAATTTACAAATTGAATACTTCCTGAAAATTTATGAAATTTTAACCAAAGACTCCTCTCACAAAACCTGGAGAAGCCAAAAAACCATATCGGGCTAACTCTATGCTTACCTGAAAAGTCCCAATTTGGTGTGAAAATCACAGATTGCCTAGATCTATGTCTAATAAGAAATAACCATAGTAAATGATCAAAATCAACTTTTGGAAATAACTGCAAAATCTCTTCATCCTTCCCATAGAAAAATGTACCCAAATGCCAAGAACTTGCAAACAAAGAGAGTTTCTCAAAATGATCATTGTATTTCTCCTTATACAACTAGGTAGTGTAAATGGTTGTGGGAATTCTCTACAATAATATCCAATGAAAGTCCTAAAGTAGACTCCCCAATGCCTCGCTAGGGAGACACTTAAAGTTGTCCAAAATTAGGATAGAATTTTTGCTTGGAATTCCTATGCTAAACAACACTTTTTTTCTTGTGCTAAACAACTGCAAGAGAAGATGGAAAGTGAAATGTAATAGAAAAACTTTGATCAAAAAATGAGTCCATACTCATTTTATAATTTCTCCTTATGATTCTAGACTCTCATTTTAATTATTATTTTATTGATGGGAGCCATTTTCCAGTAAGTGACTTTTTACTCCATCTTAGTAAAATAATAATTTGCCACCTACGTCGATGTAAAAATATATTTTTCCTCCCCAACTTCAATAAACTCTTATTTTTCTACAATTCCATTAAGATAATATTTTATTTTTCCTTTTATCACAAAATAATATGTCCCCTTTTTAATATTATATAAAAATAGCAAAACTCCTTAGGGATTTTAGCATGCACGAAATTGGAGACATGACAATCCTCCTCGCCAAAAAATATTTATCCTCAAGCAATATCACTACATGCTACTAATCCACAGGATTATCAAGGTAATTCTAGGGCCCCAAGTGTGCCACTGAACCACTCGTCATTATCGTACCACCACCACATGAATGAATCCTATTTTACCAGAGTCCCAAAACAATCTGACCTTCTCCTGTTGAACATCCTTTCACACTAGAAAATTCCCCAATTTCATCATTGAATCACTGAAACCCAATGGAATATTTAAATGATATTTCCTTATAGAAGCCAAATCCTCCCTAAGGATAGTCGAACTTACAAATCTTGTGACATCTAGATCCCATGTTAGTCTCAAAAGGGTGCCACCATGTTGTTGTTGCACCACTCTGATCATTATTGTCTTCCCATCATGCACAATATGTATCCTCCTCTCCAAGAACCTAATTGAAAGTTATCTAGGAAGTCTCAACACATATGGCCCAGTAATCTCCATGATGTCAAGGCCTACCCATCAAACACTAACCTGATTAAGAGAAATAAGAAGGGAAACTGAACCTACGATGAAAGGAAGGCCTCAATGCTCCCCCATATGTCAAACCAAGAGTTAGTTGGGTAACAATTTTCCCTAATCTTGCTTGTCATGAAATAAAGTTACCAATCAACCAAGAAAGCCCCCAGATCTCATAGTCATATCAGCCGCAGCATAGTCCCGACAACTGTTGGTAACAACCTATACACAAACTCAGATTCCTGCATGCAATCAATATATGGACTCCATACATAATGAATCAATATGGTGTGTGTAATGCTAACTTAAGCTTGCCATACCACACTGCGAGATCTATTATCCTATCTCCTATAGGTGCTTCCCAATATTACTTGGATTCTAAACATCTGCATGTAATAAGGGTCCACCATGTGCTATATCCCATCCTTAGATATCTCAAAATGCCTCGCCAAAAAAAGTTTCATCCATCGCCCTAAGTGTCAGATCAATGGTAGAGCACAGACTACCTTTGTAGAAGAATAGAACATCCCGAAGCCTACACCTACAAACTCACACCCAAACCATATGCCACTATCAGAAAGCCTATCTCCTAATGGATTATGTCTCATTCAACTATCTCAAATTAACCTCTCTTGTGCTATTACTCATGATGTGAACATCAAGTGACAATACCCAAGTTGCCTATTTCACGTATGCAATGATGGAGAGTGATAAATCTGTTGGCTCCATTGGGTATATCCAATAACTCATATGGAATCTCATGGCCAACCTTGTGAAAAAACCTCTCTCCAAGCTTGGGAGTGAAAAACACAAAGGTATGTTGGTTTTCCCTCTCAAGAGATCCCTCCAGAGGTAATGCACCAAAAATGTGTGATGAATCATCAAGCTCTATTATATAGAAACATGTACCCCTCCACTCCTCTACATGGAATTGAACTTTCTAGCACAACTCCATTCAATGCTAGATACCAATGCTCACTATCATACTACCCTGTACCATATGGAATCCCACATGCACCAATGCATCCACTACTTTGTGCATAAACCATCCATGATGTGAGCTACATTTCCTCATCTATAGTGACAAACCTAAGCAAGCTATCTCGTCACATTCTAATGGGAATGGCACTATTGTTCCTATCCTCAGTAGCTCCTATCTTCCCCATATAATTCTTTGTCTGGTGGCCTGCTGATGTTGTTTCCTATGACAAACTCCTACAAACGCATTCTAATAATCCTACGACTCCCTGCACAACAAACATGCCCAAACAACTTGTGGGTTTTTCCTGCTCCCAGATCAAACCAACATGTCACTAATATTGACGAAGATCTAAAAGTGTGTATATGCCCATTCACCATATTCATCAAATAACTAATACCATCACTAGACAAATATATGGTGTGGTCAGGAATGCCACTTGTATCTCAATTCCAACCTGGGCCTTCATCATCACCAATGTCTGGTGGTTACTCTTGAGCTTCATTGCTAAATATGACCATATCCATAAGTCTAGCCCACTCCACTGGATACCAAATCGAGGGGTAGGATCGAATGCATGTGTACCCATAGATGCAACAACCTCAACATGTGAATGTTGTGCCTTGCACAACTCATGTCATCTCATATCACTTTCCTGGTCAACACATGATATCTGACTAGGTAACAATGCTTCTTTCTCTCAAATGTGTAGAGGTGACCTGTCAGTGCTACAAAATCCATTTATGTATGTGTGGAGAGGGTTTCTTTGATACTCCAATGTGTACTCCTCTAGCTGCACCATTAGGGAATCCAACCATTCTCAAACGTGATTCAACTTTGCTGCTAACTCAACACAAACCTCTCTCATGCCCTCCATCTCCTTGTTATGCTACACAATGGTCTCTAATAATGTCATGGTCTTCTTTTTCAATGCTAGGAAGTAATTTTGGAGCTAATGAAACTATTGTGGGTGGCTATCATCTCTAAACTCAATCATAGATCTTGACATTGCTATCTCTCTTGGCACCTCATCAATCTTTTGTGGGAAACTATCATCTCAAAACTTGGACATGGCCCTGGACAGCTGATCAATGGATGACATGATAGGTGCAGGCTCTACTCTCTCTACCAATTCCTCAACTTGTCCCATCATAGGGTTAATGGATGATGATGAATTTATTGTTATTCTACGCCGATATATGTCTTTCTCACAATCCTGCATGCCATTAGCCTCTTGCTCAACCTCCTCCTTAGGCTTGTTATCAGTGTACCTACGCCATAGTCCCTATGATCCGAAGTAAGATCTCCTCTTGTTCCCATCACATAACTTCTCTTTTCATGTCCACTCCCTCTAAGAGGGTCTGGTGTCCTCTCGACTAAATCTCTCTATGAGCCTCCATGTCAACTCTATTAGATGATCCAAAAATACAATTTTATCATAGGTTATAAAATTAGAATAAAATAATTATTAATTTAAGATATTAA
>APFE031449611.1:0-50778 GCA_000404065.3 Pinus taeda | reverse complement strand
TTAGCTAGTTGGTTTGAATAGCATTTATTGTAAATGGACACTTGTTATTTAATAAGTGATCCATAATTAGAGGTACTTAGGACATGGAGCTTATAAATATCTCATTGCAAGAGTGTTTGGGTGTTCGGGTGTAAACTCTTGAAAAATAAAATTATATAATTATTTTTTTTCTGATTAATAAAATTATGTCTGAGGACACTTCTGCCATTATTGTGGTATCAGAGCTCTAGTAATGTTGCAGTGAATGTAAGGAGGAGATTCCAGCTCTACAAGTTTTTGGAAACCTCCATTGAATTGTTCAGCGTATGATTGGTATGGAATTTGTCCAGTTTTTAATTTTAAAAGAACAAAAATTTTATTATTGATTTTAGATTTATAAATTCTAAAATCATTTTTATTATCAAAATATGCAAAATCTGTGTGACTTTTCTAGAAATTTCCATAGTAGAAGAAACAGCACCATTACCAATTTTTTTACCATTCAAATATCAGCATTCTACAACTAACTGTTGCAAGCATTTTTGTGGTTTTAATTTTAATTTTGTTTTGTTTTTATTGCTGTTAAAATGCGGGAGGATTTGGCCGAAGCTCCGCTCCTGCCTCCGCCAAGTATAGAGACATTACAGATATTTCCCAACGAGACCATGAATGAAAAGTTGTAAGCAAGCTTTCCTGTGTAAGGGTTTTCTCTTTGCCAAGGATGGGTAACATGGTCAATTCCGTTGGAGGCAACGAATTTAAAGCCAGCTAATAGACTGCCACTAGTTCAATCCCCAGCGGCTCTAGTAACTCTGTGGGAAACTGACGTTACAAATTCTATTTCCATGAACTCCAAAACCAAAGACTTTGCACCCTAGCCCCCAAGGTCATCTACGACTTGAATGATTCCCCACCAGATTTCACTATTATATTGTAGAATGAACAAGCTGGACCAAGAAGCATACCAGTCCGAGAGAGTTTTTGATGTAATTTGTTAATTTTCTGAAGGATGACTTCCTGCTCGCTCGTGAGAAGGTCCAGGACCTTGAGATTCTCATTTGCAGTGTCATAAACAGCCATATTTGGGACAATCCACCTGCGAGGCCAGCTTCCTGCTCTATTCTGTCACAAATTCAGCATCTATGTAGCATAAAACGTCTCTATATATAGACCGCCCTTCACTTTGACAGCAAGAAGTGTCAGCATGTGCTTTAAAGCGAGCCGGTGATGTGTCGTAGGTTTTCTAAGAACATTGTGGTTCGACTCATGAAAGAGATTGGGACTCATAGGTATGTGAACACGCAGGGTTGGCACATAAAAATATCAGAATTAAAGATCCATATTGTAAACCAAAAACCCCTTGCAGAGATTTCAATGCCATGCATTGAAAGCTGATAATGAAAAGTTAAAAATCCATCCGTTTTTTTAGTGGCAACTACATTTTTTATTTCATTTTGTTATACATGTTTCTCGCTGCATATATTCGTGTTTCACTGCAATTGGGAGTGGTCGACTTAGAGGTTTGAGGATGCTTTATGCAGTAAGTGTTTTTTGTTTTCTATCAGATAGTCAAACAGATGGAATTTGGGAAAATTCAAGAGTCTTGATGCCTTGCAATGTGATAAAGAAAATTTCTCCTTATTTTCATAATCAGTAGACGCCGATAAAGAAATTTCGCGATTTTTCAAGCTGTACTCCATTTGAAGGTCCCGTGCAGAGGTTACATGGAAGATACTTTTTCTAGCCAACTACAGTTCCATTGGGGAATTAGCGTTGTAACAAGGATTTAATTTTCATAGTACATGGCTTTTTCATTTAAATTTGTGGAAATAGGAATTTGGGGATACAAGGTATATATTTTTATGTAATATTATTGGAGTAACAAGGATTTTGTAATATTTGTTGAGGAATAAGGTCATTTGTAATTTTTGGAGTAATAAGGAGATATTTTTTTATAATTTGTTTCTGTAGAGATAAGTGTGGAATTGTAACTCAAAGTAATTTTACTTTGAGGGCGGGTAACTTTTTTTTCCCATATTGTGCAAAAGCACCATTGTAAAAGTCAAATTTTGAAAGTTGCCTTGTAAACATTTGAGAAATTGACTAGAGCCAAGTGCAAAGCTCAGTCAATTTTCTCCTATTTTGACGACTATTTGAGGGTCAAGGCCAAGCCCCGATAGTTCGTTTTTTGCGTCGTGTGTTTCTGTTGTGTTGCGCATCTTGATTTTTTTGGAGCTTGATTCGTGGTGTGAAGTCTTAACACTACAATGTCTAAGTTTATTAATTTGTTTTCTGACTCCGACAAACTTGAAGGCACAAAATCTTATAAAACATGGCATCATCTAATCAAAAGCACTCTCATTTACAATGAATTATGGCAGGGTATATGTGATGGAGATGTTAAGCCAAATAAACCCACACATGCAGCTGCACTAGCAAAATGGGAAATCAAGAATGCTAAAGCGTTAGCTCTTATTAAATCTTCTGTGAATGATGAAATGTATGTCCATATAGAAAATGCTACAGATGCATGGTCTACTTTGAAAACTTTTAAGGACCTCTTTGATACTCAGCCTAAATCAAAGAAAGTTGATCTACAATTAAAATTGTTGCAAAAAAAATTAACTGAAGGCGGTGATGTTCTTGAATATATCTCAAGACTTAAGAATATTAGGCAAGAAATTATCAATGTTGGTTTTCCCGCAATTGATGATAGCTTTATGGTCACAATTGTAATTGTTGGACTTCCTTTTTACTACATGCATTTTTTGGAGACTCTACAAGTAACAGGGAAATTAGAGAAACTAAAGTTTGATGAACTCTGTGAAATGTTGACTCAACATGATAAAACTTTTGGGAAGAAGAAGAAAGTTGGTGAAGATGTTTTTCTCACAGAGGCCAGCACTAGTAAATCATCAGCAAATAGTTCTCGGGGAAGAGGCAGAGGGACTCAGAATCAAGTAGCACATAATGTACAAAGTCGAGGTCGAAGCCAAAGCAGAGGAAACTATTTTAACAGAGGCAACAGTTCAGGAAGGAATAATTTTCAAGGTAGAGGAAACAACCAAGGAAGAGGCAATTTTCAAGGACAAGGAAATAATAATCAAGGTAGAGGACAATCTCAACATAGAATTCAAAACAGAGGCAAAGGACAATCTTCAGGAAGAGGAAGAGACTTAAGTCAAATTGTGTGTCGAAGATGTAACAAAGTTGGCCATTATGCTGAAGATTGTCGAACTTCACTTAATAAAATTCCCAAGTTTCAACAGCATTCAGTGCAATTTGCAAATGATCAAGATGATGATAACTCAAAATATGTTTTTACTTCCTCACCATCATCACAACTTTCATCCCATCTTAGAATCGACTATCAAGATGCTTGGATCTTGCATTCCGGGGCCACTCAGCACATGACTTGTCGACGTGATTTTTTATGGAATTTTCAAGATTGCCAACTTAATTCCATTTTTCTTGCTGATGATACAAAACATACTCCTTATGGAAAAGGAGCAGTAAACATTTTTCTCCCTGGCATTGGAGAAAAAATGATTTTCAATGTATGGTATGTACCCAGTTTTAAGAAAAAATTGCTCTCTTTAGTCATGATTTGACACGCAGGACATCAAGTGACTATGGAAGATGGTTTAGTCAAGATTAATTTAGTAAAATAGAACTTGAAAACAATCATGATAGGTTATGATGATGGAAAATTGTTACGGATGAAAGGGACATTTATTCTAAGGCATTCTGATTTTGTAGGGGCAATGACTACAAGTGTTTCACCTATAAGACTATGGCATGTAAGATATGGACATTTCAATTTTGAGAGTATTTCTCAATCGCAGAAACAAGGAATGGTTAAAGCACTTTCAAAAGGGAAAATGCAAAATGTGAAGCTTCCATTTATGGAAAACAAAATCAAGAAAGTTTTCCAGCAAGTTCATGGCATGCAAACAAGCGGCTACAACTAGTTCACAGTGATGTTTGTGGACCACTACAAACTTTTTTTGGTGGATGCAAATATTTCTTACTATTCATTGATGATTTCACCAGAATGACTTGGGTTTACTTTTTGAAGAACAAGTCAGAAGCATTTGATGATTTTAAAATTTTTCGCCAACTTGTTGAAAATGAAGTCAAAGGAAAGATAGGTACTCTCAGGACAAATAATGGGGGAGAATTCACTTCAAATGAATTCAAAACTTATTGCAGTGAAAATGGCATAAGACGACATCTTCCTAATGTTTACACTCCACAACAAAATGCAGTAGTCGAAAGAATGAATCGCACTTTGTTAGGAATGGCGTGATTCATGTTAACTTTCAAGAGGTTAAGTCCAACATATTGGGCGGAAGCAATTCATACAACTGTCTATTTAAGAAACAGATCTCCAACTGCTTCTTTAGATAGAATCACACCTTATGAAGCTTGGTTTGGTTTCAAACCTCGAGTTAAACATCTTAGAGTTTTTGGGTCAGTGTGTTATGCCTTAGTTCCGAAAGAAAAAAGAACTAAGCTTGACTCAAGATGTTTAAAATTCACAATGATTGGCTATTCTGATGAGAAGAAAGGGTATCGTCTTTTGACCAATGGAAAATTCATTGTGAGCAGGGATGTCATTTTTGATGAAATTGAGAGTAAGAGTGCTGAAGAAATTGAAAATATTCTTCACAAGTTAGAAACTAAAGGAAGTAAAAGAAATGGAATAATGGAAAGTCAACCAACTTCACCAAATTGGTATGAACTTGATTTTCCTTCCTCTGAAGATGAGTCATCCAATCCATCTACATCAACAACATCATCTGGGTCTTCTAGCAGTTCATCCGCATCTCCGAGTAGCAGCAATTCTTCTGACAGTGATTCTCCAAACTCTTCACCTGAACGACGGACATCAGTTTATATTAATCCTCTTTAATGATGGAGACTTTACAGAAGCAAAAACAAGTGAGCATCAACTACCAAAATGGGCAGTTCAACTTTTGAAAGATGTAAAGCCTGATGAGCAAAATAAAGCAGGCACCAGAAGGGCACATAGAAGTGAAGGCAATTTTGCCTTGATAGAAAATGATTTTACTGAACCTTCCACATACAAATAAGTAGTAAAACATAAAGAATGGAAACAAGCTATGGTTGAAGAATATCAGGTAGTAATTGATAACAACACTTGGAAACTTGTTGATTGTCTAGCAAATGTTAAAATCATAGGATGCAAATGGGTTTATAGAATTAAGTATAATAAAAAAGGAGCACTCGAGAAGTATAAAGCATGACTTCTTGCAAAAGGTTTTGCACAGCAGGAAGGCATTGATTATGAGGAAACTTTTGCTCCTATAGCTAAATGGAACACCATCTGATTAACACTTGCATTGGCTGCTCAAAGAGGATGGAAAGTTCATCAAATGGATGTGAAAAGAGCTTTTTTTAACGAGGATTTACAGGAGGAAGTGTACATGACCCAACCGCAAGGTTTTGAAATTGAAGGACAAGAACATAAAGTCTGCAAATTGGTCGAGGCTCTATATGGATTAAAACAAGCTCCCCGAGCTTGGTATGCAATGATGGATGAATACCTTAAGAAAGTTCGTTTTCAATGAAGTGAGTCTAATGATACTTTGTATGTGCGACAACAGGGAAAATATCTAGTAATTCTTGTTATGTATGTAGATGATTTGATCATTACTGGCAACCATGATGATCATATTGCACAGGTGAAAAAGGAGTTACATGCTGGTTTTAAGATGACAGATTTGGGATTACTTCACTACTATCTTGGAGTTGAAGTCTTCCAGTGTCCACATCATATTTTCATTTCTCAGAGTAAGTATGCAGTAGAGGTTCTTCAACGATTTGGCATGCAGGATTGCAAGCTCGTTCTCACCCCCATGGAGCAAAACTTGAAACTTTCAAAATTTGAAAGGGGGGGAAAGGTGGACAGTACAACTTACAGATAGTTGATTGGCAGCTTGATTTATTTGACAAATACTCGTCGTGATCTATCTTATGCAGTCAGTATTCTTTCACATTTTATGCAGGAACCATGAGATAGCCACTGGAATGCAGCCAAAAGAGTTCTTCGATATATCCAAGGAACAAAATATTTTGGTCTTCTTTACACAAAGACTAAAAATTTTGTACTTGGTGGATATTCCGATGCCGACTTTGTCGGGAGTATTGATGATCAAGCATCAACATCAGGTTATTTAATGAATATGGGGTCAGCAGCAGTATCTTGGAGTTGTAGGAAACAAGCTACAGTGGCCACTTCTTCCGCAAAAGCAAAGTACATTTCAGCATGGGAAGCAGCATGTGAAATTGTTTGGTTGTGCCGAATTTTGTAGGACTTGGGCATTTCTCAGAGTGAAGCTACATCATTATTCATTGACAGCCAATCAGCCATCAAACTTTCCAGGAACCTAGTTTTTCATTCAAAGACAAAGCATGTGGACACCAAGTATCATCATATCAAATCTCTCATTGCCAAAGATGTCCTCAAGCAAGTTTATTGTCCTTCTGAAGATCAGATCTCCGACATTTTCACGAAAGCACTTGGAGGAATAAAATTTACTAAGTTCAGGGATGAACTTGGGATCTGTTGTAATGTATCTTTGGATCATAGGGGGGAATGTTAGATGATCCAAAAACACAATTTTATCATAAGTTATAAAATTAGAATAAAATAACTATTAATTTAAGATATTAAATTAATAATTATTATTCTAGAATGTTTAATAATTTAATGGAGACTTTTAGAATTAGCATATTGTTGTAACTAGATATGACTCTCCAAATGTGTCGTATCTTAGGCTTTATTTTAGGAGATTTGTTAGCTAGTTGGTTTGAATAGCATTTATTGTAAATGGGCACTTGTTATTTAATAAGTGATCCATAATTAGAGGTACTTAGGACATGGAGCTTATAAATAGCTCATTGCAAGAGTGTTTGGGTGTTCGGGTGTAAATTCTTGCAAAATCAAATTATGTAATTATTTTTTTCTGATTAATAAAATTATGTGTCTGAGGACACTTCTGCCATTATTCCTACATGACCCAAAGGGTTTAGTCCACCATACCACCACTCCATGCAATCTCCATTAAAATGAAAAGTGGCATGCCTAATGGTATGCACTTCTCTCATGGGATATAACTAGATGTATATGTCTAGTTCTTGCACCCATTTATTGACACAACTCTTAGTAGATCCATCAAAGAAGGCGATGATTATTTTTCCCAATATCTTATGTATGTCATGCCTTGGCTGATCTCCCATGGGAAATGTGAATGAATTTACCCTCATGGCATGCTTAAATCTAGGGTCCCTATAATGGGAATGAGGATGAATACAATTTATACCTTTAATGTTACTTAGATGGGCCCACAATTCTTTTAGTTCCTCATAGTTTTCTTCAAGTATCTTATTGTTTTTTTTTTATATCCTCCATGACCTTTTGTGTACTCCATATTCCTTGAATCATTGGAATGTCCCTAGTTTCACCCATTACCATGCATGCATGCCTACACTTCCAAGATTTTGTGAGCTTATCCATAGCTGGCCAAGATCATGCTCTCATACCACTCTAATGTCTTGGTTTTTAATTTTCCTAAATTTATGGGGAACCCACTTAAAATTTTATACCATAAGTCTCCAAGAAATTCCAGAACAAGAAACATGAAATTACTGCAAAAATAAAATAACATTTGCAAAGAAACCCATAAATGCCACAATCGCAAATAACACAAGAAACAAAAAATTAAGAAAATTTGTTTATTTACTGGAGTAATTACATACAAATCTCTCGATGAAAATAGTTACAACGATGGGAACAAGATATCTGCTACAATAAAAAATCAAGCCTCCAAAATAGAACTAGAAATCAATAAGTTACATCTGTGAATTTTCTATAAGCATGAAAACCAAGAAATGGGTCAAACTGGTAACCCGAACTACCCAAAAAAATTATTGCTACTACTAGAGGTCAACTATTATTTATGCCCTGCAATCTTCTCCAAAAATTCTACAAAATTAACTCAAGGATTCTCTCACCCAAATATACCAAACTCTGGAAAAATCTTGGGTTAATCCTAGCTAACTCAAAAAGCACCAAAAGGTATGAATTACCTAGAAAATATTATTGTTCTTGCTAGTGGTGGTGCATAAATATCATGTATTCCCTTGTAATTGCTTAAAAAAATCTACAAATTTAACTCGGACCTCCTCACACCAAACCCATAAAAATACAGAAATGGTTTGGCTTAACTCCAAGAAATGATCACACCCACCAAGTGTTATGAATTACCTAGTTTACCAATAAAATACTATTTAAGGAATGTTGATTTACCACTTGATACTACACAAAAAAATTTGAAATTTTATCCACGAACGCCTGTCACAAAACCTAGAGAAATTCTGAAATATATCGGGCAAATTCCATGTTGATCCAAAAATTGCTAATTTAATGAAAAAATCCTTGATTTCCTAGCTCTTCATTTAATTAAAAATAACCTCAATAAATGATCCAAATACACCTATAGAAATAACTACAAATCTCCTACAAAATCTCCTCCTCTTGCCAAGAGAAAAATTCCTCCAAATGCCTACAACCTGCAAACAAAGAGATCTTCTCCAAATGATAATTTTACTTTTCCTTTTGCCCTAAGGTAATGTAAATGGCTGTAGGAAATATTTGAATATTTCCAATGGATTTATTGAAGTAGAATCCCCAAGGCCTCACGAGGGAGTTCTCCGACATGAGGGTGGAATTTCTGCTTGCAATTCCTTTACTAAACAACATTTTTATTCTTGTTCTAAACAACCCCAAGAGAAGATGAAAGGTGAAATGTAATAGACCAAAGATGATCAACATGTGAGTTTGTCCCCTTTTATAATTTCGCCTTGTGCTTTTATACTCTATTTTAGTTTATTATTTTATTTGGGGGGCCATTATCCACTAAGTAATTTTTCCTCTATTTTAATAAAATAATAATTTTCCACCAATCTCCATTAAAACAATATTTCTCCTCCCCACCTTCAATAAAGGATTACTTTTCTTCAAATCCATTAAAATATATATTTTTCTCCTTTTCTCTTAAAAAAATATTTTCCCCCTTTTTAATATTATAGAAAATTAGCAAAACACCTTAGTGATTTTAGCATGTGCAATAGACTTTCTCAATATCTCCCAACTATCTTGTCCTTCATTTAGCACAATGGTAAAACTTCAATCACACCTAAAGTACATCGATGGATCATGGACCTATAAACAAAAATGAGCCTCATAAGGGTGTAATAATAGTCTCTAAAAGCCAACCCAAATTCTATTGTAGGTGCTGCATTTATAAGGCAAGATAGGTAATTTCGGATTTACTGTTGTAGTGCTTAGATCGACTTTAGAGGGAGAAAAGTTCTAGAAGATAACATATAATACCTCATTCATAGGAGCTCAAGATCAAATCCAACAGTAAATGGTTAAATCCGCTCTCAAATATCTTATAGAGAGAAACTTAAATTTATATTTTATTTTTACTCATTTCCGCATGTCATTCCAATTTCTGTAAGAGAAACTTGTGCTAACCAACACAATTTCCATGTGTGAAACCTACACCATCACAGTTTTGTTAAGAAAGTAAGTGTGATGAGGCCTTCAATTATGGGTTCCATGTAATGTAATCGAGGTTTTTTATAATTTTTGGAGAGAGAATGCTTTTGGATTTCATAATGGATGCTTGCAAGGTGTAAATGGATGATGATAGATCTGGGCTCAGGGCCATTTGTTTGAATGCTACAAAATAAACTATAACACTCACACATGAAATTCAAACATATGAAGGTTAATAAAATTGAGCACACTACTTACTAATGTGGTTGCATACATTGAAATACAAGAATGATTGCTCAAGGGACATTCTCATGAACCTAAAGCTAAGTGTAGGTAAGGGTACTATGTTATTGTTGGAATGGGGTCCCTAGGGTAAAATTTTATATTTAATTTTTGTAAAAATATAAAGTCTTCACTATTCATGGAAGCGTAGCATGAAGATAGTAACCATCAAAGGGATTTAGTCCCTTAGGTTGTTAGGTGTTAAGAAGGTTTTGAGACTCGCCCATGGTCCATGGACCATAGTATTGTAAAAGGAAAGGCTATAAATAGAAGAACCATAGTGATTCTAGGAGATCATCATAAGATAGAAAATCATTGTTCGAGCAATTAATCCAAGTTAGGAAAGTCTGTTTCCTATACTTAGGCAAAGGGGAAGGCTCTTGCAGCTGAGTGCATAGAGACTTTGGTAAGTCTGCAAGCTGAGTGTGTGGCCCCCTACAGCTAAGTGCACAAGGAAGAAAAGTTTGTACTTTGAAATATCATCTATAAAAAGACAGTTTTGATCCATACTTTGCATATCTATTATCTCTAATTACTTCTGCAAATTTATGTGTTTTCACTTTGTATCTAAAAGTATACTAATAACTATTTATCCAATGCGTGAAAGTAGTAGATTAGTATAGATTATGCATGTTATGATTAATTGATGACCCTCGCAAAGATATGATTATCGTGTATAAGATTTATTGTTATCAATTGTTTGAAGGGCTTGGGTTCATGAACATATAACTAAGCCCTAGAAGCTGTAGGAATCCATCACAAAGACCTCTAGATGTAGAAACCTGGTTATGTCATCCCTCCATAATGCTTCGAGTGAGGCTGCAGCCTGCACTACATGGGTTGCTGCTGAAAGGGCTAGTAGTTTAGGGTTTTTTTGGTTGGCACAACTAACTTTGCACCTGGGTCGGGCCCCATCAAGCCAACAAATATTTCCATTTCTGAGATTAGGATCTAGATGAGGAATGTGTGATAAGTGGTTCCCCACTAAGAGAACAGAAATTTGTGCTTGTCGAAGGAAGAGTGGATGAATATATACCTATTCACAAATCAACACAAAATATTATTATGCTCTTTCCCCTGTGAATTACGTGAGTATATGTCCAAATTGGCGGATAGTCAGGGTACGTGGAAGCTTGACGACCCTATTGTGTGGGACCTAGAACTAGTGAAGTGCTTGGATGATTCAAAAAATAAAATTGTGTGGGTTGTCAATGATTGGATCAATCGTATTATAGGAGGATTCATCACTGGTTTTGTGATTGATGCATCCAATAGCTACAATGAAGCAAAACACAGTATCTTTAAGGGACAAAGACGTAAGTACCTGAAATATCTGAAGACCTGGATTAAGATGCTATTGTGTAAAAAGAGGGTTGTTCCTTTAAATTTATGTTTGGGACTACGCGAAGTAGGAAATCATTAAGAAGAAACAAAGAATCAGCCTCTGAATATAGTCCGTTGTTAGGATTTCCTAATAGCAACGACATATTCTAAGAACACCATGAAGGTGAGTGCAGATAGTAAGTCAAAGTATCATAGGGATACCTCATCCATCCACTCCACCTCCACCTCCACCTCCACCTCCACCTCAAACACCTACACCTCCACCTCCACCTCCACCTCAACCCCCACCTCAACCATTTAGCATGGTGAAGACGACGAAGATTCTAACCTTTAGGGGTTTGGGAAATAAAGACCTTGAACAATTTTGGTTCGTTGGAGATGCTATATGGAAGACACAATATATCATTCATGAGAATATGAAGAAAGCACAGCTAGTCACAGTGTTGTAGAACTGAGTGTTGACTTGGTACATCAAGTTTTGCATAGATAAACCCAATGTGACTACACTAGAAACCTAGTAAGCACTGAACAATGAACTCAAGAAGCCAAAATATTAGGCCCAATCTATGACAAATCTTAAAGAGATTCACATGGGACTTCGATCAAAGATTAATTTGTCAGATTCAACAAGATAATATGAGCATTACAGATACTTAGCATAGAGACTAGTACATTACCTTGCTCCTACCTCATCTAATATTACCATAGTCACAACAAAAAATAGGTACACAAGTAGAAGATGTGAAGATCGCCATGAGATTAGAAGCTTCACAAGTGCAGGATACGAATATAGGGGTGTAGCATATTTAGTCATCGTTGGAAAGTTTTCACATGGAGTTACACAAATTTAAGAAGTGAAAGGAGGTCTAGCCCAAGGTGTGCACACAAGTTTGGTGCCTAAAGTGTAAAGGCCTTGGTCATGACAAGGACCATTGTCGTACTTATCAGAACTACCTAATTGGAGGAGGTCCTATTCCTCTAAAGCCAAAAAATATCATTGGACCAAGTGCAGGGGTATCCTTATGGTGTGCTATCTGTCAGATAGCTAAGAAGCATGCGACTGGGAACTGTCATCTCCTACAGAAATTTGTGCAAACTCCACAAGAATTATTTTTTACTTTCTATAAATTTGTAGGACATGATGAGCACAATTTCCGTAGCTACGAACTAATGATGGATTAGACCCCTACATATCAAATGCAGGCGGAAAATCAACCTCAGGATCAAGGCACATTTGCATTGCACGGAGGATTCTAGTGCCAAGGAAAATGATGAGGAGAAGGGGCTGAAAGGAGTCATGGACAAGTCATTTGTTATAATTGTGGAGAAGCAAGTCATTTTGTGCACGACTGTAAGAACCTAACACATCCCTCCTGTCATTATTGCAGAAATTTTGATCATGTCATATAATATTTCTCGGTACTAATAGCCAAGATGCAGGAGAAAATCACTCAAACACCTATGGAAAATATTCATATGATGAGAGCGGAGCCTCTTGAGGGAGAACCTAGAACTAATATAGTGTAGTGAAGTGGTATTGCCACTAGAGAAGATAAAGGAAAATAACTAGAAACTGAAGGATGTGTACATAAGGCTACTGAGAAGGAAGTAGATTTTATCTAAGCTGAGCTAAGCAAACCTTTATGGAAGCCAAAAAGAGTTTTATTGAGGCCTCTACCTCAAGAAGTGTGGAGAATTATGGTGGAAACAATAAGCATGAGACGTAGATCCTTATTTATTAGCTACCTTTCTGAAGACTTGTATGAAGCTAGTATGGGATAGAAAGGTGGTAGAAGGCCTCAAAGAGTTAACTCTCAAATTTACAAGTAAGGTCAAGAGTCCTCTAGCGTAGTGCACCATGCAAAAATTAGGCAAAAGAAAGAAATGAACAGGTCGCAAAATGAGGCTAACTGTGTAGATCGAAGAGTACGAATTGGATCAAGTAATTCTCATTCTAGAATCTGACGTGAATGTACTACCAAAACAGACTTGGGAGATAATGGGAAGACCTATGCTGAAGTGGTATCCTATTTAGCTATGCATGGAAAATAAATAGAAGGTCATTCTTGTGGGGTGAAAGTGTGGGGTTACAGTGGATATTGAATGAGAAAGTGCCCTAGCCAACTTCGAAGTGATCAATATAGTGGATGGTAGTAATCCTTACCCTCCGCTATTTGGCATTCATTGGACATTTGGTATGTACATGGTCATTAATTGTAAGAAGCACATGATGACATTTGAGAAGAAGGTGCTCTGAGTTATTGTTCCATTGGATCCAATTGAAGGTGCGCGATACATAAAACTACTCTAAGATTATGAAGAAGAGGACAATTTGGAATAGATATATATGATCACTACACGTGATGAGTCTTGGATCAATCCTACAACATATGGATGAATTACATGGGATATAGATAGCCCCTCCATGTCAAATTCTGAAAGAGAACTTGAGCATTAGTAAAACAGATTATATGAAGTCTCCTCGCTATGCTACAACATGTTGACAAAATCGCTTTGTTGCATATCCACATAGGTAAGAAATCTACCTCATTATGATGGTTTATATGATGTTAACTTGTTTTTGGATAAGTTTGAAAGGGAGGTGCTAGAAGAGCATCAATTCTAGGCACTAGATCTGGTGTTGCATGCCACGCCTTCCAATTGGTGGGGTATACAAAGGACAACTTCATTGATAGGAAAGAATACAAGTGAATGATGAAGCTAACTTTCGGGTAAACCAGTACCACTATGACAGAGAAATACAAAGGAAAAGATCATCTACGTGAGCATTTTACGCAGTGGACTAAAGCTTGTAGAGAGGAACCTAAACCTGAATTAGTGCACATATTTTGTGACACTTTGGATACAATTTTGATGAACTAGTACCTGCAAACTGAGCTACACCATGGGATGGTTGAGTGGGATTTCCTGAGGGAAATTCCCTGTTAACCTTTAGCTTTGAGGATGGATTTGAATGTATTGATGAGGCACTCCAAGAAATTAAGGATGCAGTCTTTACAATGCCTAACGAACTGGTAGAATGGGTTCAACCAGACAATAATACATAGTTGTGCCATGCACTAGAATGCTTTAAGTTGACAGCCAAAGAAGAAGAAGATGTCCCTAGGAATATCAAAAATCTAGAGTCTGAGGGAGAACATGAAGTTGAAGGACCCAAAGAAGTAATCCCTAACATAGCATAGCCTTTGAAGACTAGATAGGTAAGAATTGGATCAGACGCTCAACTCAAGTTTGTGAAATTAGAAAACTATTGTGATGAGGATACTGTCGATACTGTCGATAATTTCATGGAACTACTGTGAAAATACCAGGACTTGTTTCCCACCAAGTTCTTGGATTTGAAGGGGATAGTAGGGGACCTGGGTGTGATGAAGATTACTTTGAAGTCAGATGCAAAGCTTGTAAAATAGGGATCGTATCGTTTAAATCTCATATACAAGGAAAAGGTGTGCAAAGAGTTGTACAAAATCCTAGAGGATGGGATCATTGAGGTTATCGAGGAATCAGACTGGGTGAGTCCTATGGTAGTCTAGGAAAAGAAGAAACAAGATGAAATTCGACTATGCACCAATTAGAGGAAGCTAAATGATGTGTGCATCCATGATCCATTTCCAACATCATTTATTGATGAAGTCCTAGAGAATGTTAGAGGGTAGGAAGCCTACCCATTCACTAATGGTCTCGAGGTACCATCAGTTGAAGATCGCGCTGAAGGATCATAGCAAGACCACCTTCATGATGAAGTGGGGGTGTTTTCAATACATGATAATGCCATTTGGATTGAAGAATGCACTTGCGATATTCTCCAGGGTAGTAATCACAACTTTTAAGGAATTTATCCATAAGTTCTTAGAAGTCTACTTTGAGGACTGAATTGTATTTGGGTTTGTAAAACACCACGGTTCAATTCTGCTCCTTATGTTGGAAACCTGTCGCATACATCGTATCACGCTAAATTGCATCTTCGGTGTTCCTTATGGAATATTGCTAGGTCATGTAGTTTGTAAGCAGGGATTGATGGTAGACCCTACAAATATAGTTGTTATTGTCAATTTGGAGGCCTCGAAGAATGTAAAACAACTGCGCAAGACACTGGGCCATACGAGGTATTATAGAAAGTTTATCAAGGCATATGAGCAAATCATTATACTAATGGAGAAACTTTTGAATAGGGATGCGACATTCTACTGGGATGAAGAGTGTTAAAACATTTTAGACATTTTGAAGGAGAAACTCATCACCACGCCTATTTTTGTGTTCCCAAATTGGAAAAAGATTTTCATGTTCACGTGGATGCTTCTTGTATTGCACTAGGTGTGCTGCTGACCCAACCAGGTTAAGGCAATATTGGTCATCCTATAGCATTCGTGAGTAGGAAATTATCAAAGGCAGAGAAGAACTACTTGACTACAAAGTGTGAAGGACTAGTAATGGTGTATGCAATGCAGAAATTTTGGCACTATCTATTAGGAGTGCACTTCAAGATGTATATAAACCATTATGCTCTAAAATACTAGGTCAATAAGCCTGTGTTGGGGGTAAATATCTACATATGGGTGTTTCTCTTTTAGGAGTACGATTTTGAGTTGATTGTGATGCTCGAATGCCTGAATGTTGGGCTTGATCATCTATCCTAGATTGGGAATGCTGATGAGCCTACCCATTTCAAAGAAGGGTTGCGTAATATGCAACTATTTGTTGTTCGTGTCATAGATAATGATTTGGAGGTTGACGAGAATGAGGTGGTAGTCTAGAGTTAGACTACTGGTTAAATTTGTAACCAATATGTTGCGTTTAAATTAAATTTTGTACATGTATTTCCTCCTAAGAGTCCCACCTTCATGACCAATCACCATCGCTTCTTCTTTGACTTTTCCTTCTATCAGGTGCTTCAATACACGCCATCAATTTCACTCCTTTAGATCCAATGGATATTGTGTCATATGCTTGCCAACTATCCTAGACGATCTCCACTATCAATCTAACCCGTCCAATCACATGGTTATTGCACAATCTCGTGCAGATTCTTGCACGATCAATATTAGGTCAAGAGCGCATGAGAAAAGTAGTTTTCTCATGCTACATGTTGCCCACTAAGGTTAATCACATTAGATTTAGAAATATCATTTACAACTTTTAGGGCACGTGATATACCATTTACCACTTTCCAAATACTAGCCATGTGCTTAATTCATATTTTAAGAAAGTTGCTTAAGGAAAGGTTTAGCGGTTAAGCTCAATATTAACCCTTAATATTAATCGACCGTGATTTATAAATAAAGTGCTTAAATAGATAAAAAAATACTTGATTAGGGCCCAAAACGCTGATACACAGCTACAAATGAGTTTTTGCACCAGAACAGTGCATCCACACCACACTTCAATCAATTATTAAACAAAATGGAAATTGCGGAGTCTTGGCCCTCTCAACTTGATTACACCAGTTTTTCTGACTTTTGTTTCAATACCAAACCCTATCTCTCATTCAAACTCTCACTTACTCACTCTGTTCTTGATTGTCCAATCTCTCTGCCACTACATTCTTTCCTCTTTTATGAATCAAATCCTATCCTAACTGCAATGACAAATCAATCTATATTTTCATCAACTCAACCATTAAATCCCTATTATCAAGCTCTGATACACACCTATACTAACAAGTTATCTCCTATTCTAAAAATAATACAATACTCTAATTATTACAATAATTGGAGTAAAGATAATTTTCGATAGATCCAACCCTCTCTACCAAGAATTGATTTTGACCACTCAGGTCAATGAAATTCATCTCTTGTTAGCCACAACATGTGAACATACAATCACATTGCTAGCTAATTCTAGATGCTCCTGCATCAGATGATCAATTTGTTGATATAATTGAGTTTTTGACAACTAGCACAACCCCAAAGGGATATTCTACACAGAAGAAGAATGAATTGGTGGTTCACGTGATGGATTTTTCTATGATCAATGGACACCTATACAAAATGGACTCTAATGAGATACTGTGTGGGTATGTCCCAAAGTTTGAACAACTAATAATCCTCGCAGAAGCACATGGAGTAGTATCGAGAGGACTATGGAGGCAGAGCGACCATGCAAAAGATCCTACATGTAGGACTTTGATGCCCAATAGTGCATAACAATTCAAAAATGTATTGTAGGGCATGCAATGCTTTCTAATAGACAAGGATACCATCGTGGAGGGACGAAATTCCCTTAAATCGACAGGTTATTTTGTAGGTGTTTGATAAATGGGATATTGATTTTGTGGGTCCAATCCAACCACCAAGAAGGAAGACTAAGGTGTGATATATTATTACAACAACTAAATACTTGATGTGATGAGTGGAAGCACAACTGGTAAAGGATTGTAGTGTAGCTACTACCGCGAAGTTCATTTTTGACTTTATCTTGTCTCGATTTGGCTTCCCTAAGATACTAATGAGTGATAGGGGCACACATTTCTTAAACGAGACAATTGTCACAATGCTCAAAGAATTCCAGGTCTATCATCGGAAAAGTACACCCTGTCACCCTTAAGAAAATGGTGTAGTAGAATACTTCAATAAAATCATGGAGATCACTTTAACGAAGGTTTGCAATGTGAAGCGGAATCATTGCGATGTGTGCATACCAGTAATCCTATGGGTGTATTGAACCACTTGTAAAAGGTTGACAGGCAATGCCCCTTTCAGGTTGGTCTATGGGAAGGAGGCTATGATGCCCATGGAATATATTATGCCAAGTCTGCGGATTGCAACACTAATCGATATGGTTGATTGTAGTACTATGGATAAGTGTCTCACACAACAGGTGTAATTGGAGGATCAGTTCCTAGTAGGATTTAACCAACAGGTACAAAAGGAGCACAAAAAGGCATGGCATGATCGATTAATCAAGCAACGCACCTTCCATGTTAATGATTTGGTATTATTATATGACAACAAATTTATGAAATTTGTTGGAAAGTTTCAGATGCATTGGCTGGGACTGTATATGGTAAAAGGAATTACAGATGGTGGAGCAGTTCGTCTCGGGAAGCTGAATGGAGAATTTTTTCCAGACAAAGTCAATTACAGTCAATTGAAGTTGTACCAAGGTGATCCCACCCCTGCACAATGACTATATGATGGTGGGATAGTTTTAATACTGCAGGAAGGGCAAATTAAGAGTGACACACGATGGAAGAAAGCAGTGCACCAATGGAAGTTGCATCAAAAGGGTTGGTGCCAGGTAGCCTAATCAAAAAGTAGCCATTGGAAGAATTGTAGATGATTGGATGGAAAAATTTTCGTTAGGAGGAGTGGCGAGGGTGCATTTATGGGCAAAATCTTTGGAAATTTGTTGTTAAATATCCATTAATGATAGAAATTTGGAGGGAATGATTGGGCTAAAATTTTAACTTTCTTACAAATCCAGAATGCCACCCCACATTCGAACACTTTTCTTCCTGAGAGTCGATTTTGAGATTTGTTTCCTTGTGTTG
Organism: Pinus taeda; assembly: GCA_000404065.3. Classification (NCBI taxonomy): domain Eukaryota; kingdom Viridiplantae; phylum Streptophyta; class Pinopsida; order Pinales; family Pinaceae; genus Pinus; species Pinus taeda. The sequence continues at coordinate 32,071 of APFE031449611.1, read as the reverse complement.
CACCAAGAGATGAACTGTATGTCTAAGCCAGATTGGGAAGAACTCTTCTCAATACTAGGATTGGCTAACATGCTCCAATATTTCCTTAAGGCATTATAATGAACGTGACTGTAACTCCCCCACAACTGAAGTTGCACACTTAGTTGAAGAAAAACCCTCTATTCCTATAATATTTCTGAGTATGGCACCTAGGTCCCCTACACCTAATCCCTCTGTAGCTAAAATGAAGTGAAAGGAACCATTGCAGGTTTTGGTGAGGCAATCACTTTTAAAAATTCCCACAGAAATCACTAGAAGGGGAAGATGGACGAAGCACAATAGTCAATTGAGCCCCTTGATTTAGATGAAGAAGAACTATGCAGAGGCATCGAGGAGATGGATGCTGAGGAGGATGAACCTATGACTCAACTCCCAAAGTACCACCCACCATGGAAGGGCACAACTAAGGTACCTAAGGACCTGGACAATGCCAAATTTATGGTCTCTACACCACTACTAATGGAGAAGGTGATATTTGAGGGCATGGTGTTGGTTCTCATTCTGATGCTCAAGCTGGACGATTAGGATTTCAGAGATCGTGAGAGTTTCCCTCAACTTGCGTAGGCCAAGTACCTATCAAAGATCTATTATGAGGAGAATGGTGTTCCACTATTGGAGCTGATGAAGTGGATCACGGGTGTTGAGGTTGCTGGCCTCCTGAACATGCTCTAGGTGTCACACTTCAATCTCACCATCATTAACATTGTATGTGTCTAGAAGTTGCTCACTTTTGTGCATGATGGGTGTCTTTTGCTGGGAAAACCCATCCTGATTACAGATATGTTGATCCACTCTCTCACCTTGCTACCCTATCAAGGTGTGGATCCAATAGAAGTGTTTGGAGAGAAAACGAAGCAGAAGAAACTTGCATATCAAATGAAGAGGGATTTCATGTTGATTAAAAAGTCACATGGATATTCAATTTGCTCCATTCCAAATCCTGTGGTATAGTTCACCATGCAAATATTGGCATGCAAGATCATGCAGAAGTGTTGCGCGGATGAGCTTCCAACGCCTGTGATTTCTTTGCTTGCACAATGTGCCAAAGGAGTTCAGTACAACTGGGCTCAGTACCTGTGAGAAGAGTTCTTGGAGAATTGTCGGGAGGCTTAGGATGAGGGAAAGGCATTTCATTATGCTTGGTTACTTCTATTGGTTTCATTAGTCATATGGAGGACACCGAAGGACAGCGAGTTTCCTCCCCAATAATCTAACCTCTCAGACGCACCGAAGTTCGCTTCATTGTAGGAAACAAAGGACCGTACGTGGGTCATGGAGACCAAGATGTTCTAGGTTCTCGTGGAGACAAATATGTGCACAGTGATCAGGTAAAGGCCGAGGCTATCACCTACCTTATATGATCAGTATGAGCGTTATGCCAACTTCAATGCTAACTTTCATAATGTGTATGTTCGTGCCATAAGGGATTTCAGGAAGATATGGCACAAGTTGCCTTATCTTGCTAGAGAGGAATATGTCGCAGAGACTGAAGGTAAATGGATGAGGCAGTGGCTTTACACATCAGATCTAGGAATAGGAATGAGAAAGGTAGTAGAAGGTATCACCACGTAGACATCAACAACAAAGAAATTGAGGGAAGCCTAGAAGATTGCAGCATGAGAGAAAGCTAGGCAGTGGAAGGAGGCTGCAAATAAGGAAGTTGTTGCTAAGGAAGTCGCTGCAAAGGAAGCTACTGACAAAGATTAAATGGCCCATGATACCACAATCGATGTTGAGTAGTCTAACTCTTAGCACACACAGGACCAAGAAGGGTCAGATGTAAAGGGGTCGGGGGCATGTAGCAAGGAACCCATTTTTTGCCGAGAAATTAACAAAGCAGACAACCTCGAGGCCATGGAAGAAAAATAAGTCGGCTAGATTACCCCATGTGGATCCATTAATCCTCACTAAAGGGGACCTAGATGAAATTGGCAATGAGGTCTGGGATACTATGATAAAATTATGGACCCAGTTTGAGCAATAGTAATAGTAGGCTCTTAGAAATGTACAGAAGGATCTACACGTTCTGTATATCCAGAAAGGATGACTAGAAGTGAGCATAGCTCAAGCGAGTGGGATTCAGATGATTTTGCATTAAGCGAGCATGACAGTATTGGACATAGATCGTACTTTGGTTCTTCATGTGATTCAATTTTTGGACAAGACCCTGCCCATCGACTCAGAAGAGGCCAATGTCTAGCTTTCACAGATCAAGAATCTAGGCATCAACCTCGTGACATTCCCTACTCAAACCCTACATGAGCTTAACGAAGAGGTATCAGATGAGCTAAGGGTCATAGAGCAGCATGCACAACTGGTGATTAATGAAGTAAAAACAAATAACCAGTAGAGCTTCGAAGAAAAGGTGCAGGCACAAAAGGAGAAGGAAGAAATTTCTATGCACAACAAGCACTTAGAAGTAGTGACTACACAAGCATGTAATGAACTGCTTGAACTTAAGATTGCATTTGATGCAATGTCAACAGAAAAGATCCAGAAGCTGGTCATGGTGGTCAAAGAGTTCAAAGATGAAATTGGTTGAGTCTGATTTGAATTACAACTACAAATTTGAAAGCTGCAATTAATGTTGTAGCGGACAACTCCACAAGAGGTTCGAGAGAAGCACAAAGCTACTATAAAAGAAGGAATGGCCACACTAGATGCAATAGTCAAGTACTGCACAAAGTTGTTCGAGCAGGCCATGTAGCTATGGAATTCACTATAGGAGGACCCCTCTCTACAAAAGGTTGATGTAGAAATGAGAGAAAAACAAACGTAGTTTGATGAAATTAAATCGATTGCGTGAATGTTGATGCCAGTGCAGTGGTTCACTAAACTACAAGAAGGGAAACAACTTCAAAGTGACATTGAAGAGCTGCGATGAAAAGAGGCCTTTCTCAGGGAAATAACGTGGCCTTGGACAGAGGAGGCCAGTTAGTCGACTCTATCCATGCAATGTAAGCTTAAGGGCATGCAATAGACTCAAAGGACCATGGGCCTCATGGTGGAAGGCCCTACTACAGAGAAATTAGTCAAGCAAGTGCAACAGGAAGCTACACAAGGAACATCTTTCCTGTCGGTTTTAAAGTTAGAGTTTTGTGAACTCCAAGTGAAGATTGAAGTTCTAGCTAGGTGACTCAAGGACAAGTCACCAAATTGTGTTGGGGGCTTATTGGAATTGGATCCCAGGGGTTGAATTTTGTATTTTCTTTTTTGTAAAAATGTAAAGTCTTTGCAATTCATGGAAGTAGAGTGTGATGATAGTAAGGGTCAAAGGGGATTTATTCCCTTAGGTTGTTAGATGCTAAGAAGGTTTTGAGACTGACCAATGGTCTGAAGACCATGGTATTGTAAAAGGATAGGTTGTAAATAGAAGAGTCATAGCGAGTCTAGGAGATCATCATAAGATAGAAAATCATTGTTCGGTAAAGTAAGCTAAGGAAAGAAATTTTGTTTCCTGTACTTAGGCAAAGGGGAAGGCTCTTGCAGCTAAGTGCACAAAGAACTTGGTAAGTCTACAAGATAAGTGTGTGGCCCCTTCTGCTGAGTGCATGAACCCTTGTAGCTGAGTGCGCAAGGAAGACAAGTTTGTACTTTGAAAGATAATCTAATAAAAGAAAATTTTAATCCATACATTATGTATCTACTTATCTATAATTACATATGAAATTTATGTGTTTTCACTCTATATTTAAAAGTATATGAATAATTATTTATCTAATGTGCGAAAGTAGTAGATCAATATAAATTATGCATGTTATGATTAACTAATGACCTTCACAAAGATATAATTGTTGTCTATAAGATTTATTGCTTTCAACTATTTTGAAGGGATACAATTCGCAAACATCGAACTAAGCCCTAGAAGTTATGGGAACCCATCACAGAGACCTCCGAATGTAGAAAATTGGTGTTATCATCCCCCAATAGTGCTTCAGGTGAGAATGCAACCTATGCTATGTGGGTTGTCACCAAAAGGGACAACAATTTAGGGCTTTTTTGGTTGGCGTAGCTAATGTTGAACCTGGGTCAAGCCCCATTAAGCCAAAAATTACATGCATGTACGTGGAAGTAACTATTCCAAACAAAGTGTGAAATTCATTAATTTGCATGATTACTTACTTTCATGGGAATGAAGACACATTATAGATATTTCATGGTGGCTAGAATTGAGTTTCATGTATTTCAATGTCATATGGAATATCCACCTGCATATCTACTACTTAGACAATGAAATCCAATACTACAATATTTCTTGGAATATATGAAAGATGGAAAAATGATGTAGCAAATACCTTGGGAAATATTTAGGTAAGAAAAATTACAACCCATATATATTATTTTAGAATTAATCTATGTATATTATTGTATAATTTGGTTTCATTTACATGTTTATAAAACATAAACTTTTCTTCTATTAACCATTATATCACATTTTCTATTTACCGTGATTTTTTTCACTAATCCTGATGATGAATTACATTTTTTGGTTCGAATGTCAATCAAACAAATAAAAATGTGGTTAATTTGGAAAAAAAATTGCTCAATATGAATTGTAGAATTATAAAATTTGAAAAAAAGGAAAATCATTGTTGTTCCTAAGATTGAGATAGGTAAACCATTAAACTTATCAATAATCATTGGTTTGTTCTACAAACCAACCAAATTTTTGTGGCAACAAATTTGTGAGAAAGCATCTCAAGTCTTTCCACCACAAGAAAAATGATGTGGTTGTTATGGCATAGCCTACTATTAAATAATTGGTAGTTTGTCACTATGTTGAGGGCATATATTTTACCTGATGATATTCCTTGATGGATTATTAGAGGTATCCAAAGGTTTCTTCAAATGTGTTGGCTTGACAGGGCTTGACCTAGGTTCGGAGTTAATTAGCCAAACAAATCCCTACACTACTGGCCCTTTTTGCATCAGCCCACGGAGTACGGACTGAAGTGTCACCCGATGTAGTATGGGGGGATGCTGGAAGTAGGTTTCTGCACCCTTTAAATGTATGAGGGGTTGATTTAGTCCAACTTTGAATACCTTCACGTAGGTCACTTCGTGCACTGCCCTGACCTATGAGGCCTTCACGATTTGTTATAATCACCTTCACGCAGCCCTCACTAGGGGCTAAAGTGCTTTCATGTTGCTATGGAAGCGATCTGCGCTATTTCCCTAAGTTACACCGTGGATCTTACTTATCTTCTTATAGCTATCAGTTAACTTCTTGTAAACAGATACTTTATCTTATATTCAGTTAATCAAAGCAATCATATAAGTTCACACACCATATAAATAGTGAAATTGAAATCTATACCCAATACATTCAATGCACGAAATAAGAAAAAGATACACAGGAATGATATGAAACTTCTCTTTATTACTTCTCCAATAGTTATAGAGTTGACTTTTCCTATGCACTTAGCTACAAGGGTCCGCACACTCAGCTGTAGACTACTAGGCCTTTGCGCACTCAGCTATAGAGCCTTGTCCTACTCTACAACCCAAGACTCGACTCTACACTTAGATAAGACTCAATTCTCCATCTATTACTTTTTTCTATCCTCCTCTTTACAACTTAGAGCCTCGCTCTATTTATACAATCCCATGGTCCACGGACCATGGGTAGATCTCTAAAGTCGAAAATACATTAAAAAAATGAGGGTGGACAACCTTATGACTCATTTACAAGTTCGCTCTCTGTTCCCACAAAACGCAGAGTCTTTACATTAGATTTAGTCAAAATCTAAGCTTTAAGCCCCAAAATTTCCCTTCGGGGATCCCACGCCCAACAGGCCCCCAACAAAAACATCGTGACTCACCCTCGAGTTACTCTCTCGATGTAGATATCTTCACACAGAGACCTTCCAACTCTCCATGGACTGCTACAAGTTCTGCAGTGCACTAAGCAGCTACTTGTTGTACCTTCTGGATGCACTATTCTGTAGCTGAACGACTACCCTGCACTTGTTTATAGTCCTATGCTTCCTTTCAGCTACCAAGAGTGCTAAGACTGTGCTTCAGTTGGCTAGCCAGATAGTCAGGCCACCTGTGTATGGCTTCAACTGACTACCATTCACTTTTCCTAGGAAAGGTTCTCCATTTAACTTTACCAACTACTCCGTGCCTCCTTTGGTGACCTCCTTAATAAAATATGGTCCCAGCCAATGCATTCTGAGTTTTCCCCAGAATTTATCAAACTTACTATCATAAAGTAACACCAGACCATTGACCTTGAAGGTGCACAACTTAATATGTCGATCGTGCCAAGCCTTTTCGCGTTGCTTTTTTACCTATTGGTGAAATCCAACCAAAAATCGTTCTTCCTCGAGTTCTTCGAACTGCACGAGCCTCTCCTATAGGGCTTCGAGATCCGTCATATCCATGAGCACTGCTATGCATGTACTAGGCATGATATACTCCATTGGCATTACAAAATTAGCTCCATTAGAAAGCCTAGACATCGCTTGTCTCGTCAGTTTCTTGCACGTTTTTCTATAAGCCCATAAAACTATTGGTACGCGTAGGTCCCAATCATTTCGTTGTGCACTACATACCTTTCATGTGGATAACATTATGTGTGATTTTTCTCTCCACATTCTATTGTTTCCACTTGAGGAACTGTTGGTGCATTTTCTCCTCAACACATGCTTATTGACCGTATTTCCCAACGCAAAGTTCATGTGCATCCGTGTAGGTTGTTTTCCATATGCATGCACCCACCTAGATAGATGTGTGTGGGGACCATCTCAACCATTGTATTTATCGTCTAATCGCACCCTAGGCTTTCCAAACCACATGTATATCATTCTCTGGCATTCACGCCAGTCCTCAAAGTTCCCTTTGTGTGTACCCCACCACCTCATGGGAATAGCATGCAGTACCCTATTCAAGGCCTGGAAATGTTGCTTTTCTAGCACCTCCCTCTCAAATTTGTCCAACAAGGTATCTATCCCACTTAACCCATCATAAGTAGGTAGGTCCCTCACTTCCGTCGATACACAGCGCAACGATCTTGCCATCATATTATAGTTAAGCGTGGCTACCTCGTGTAACCGATTCTACCATCACTCTATCTCCTCATCAGAATCCAACGTACAAGAGCTTTTGCGCTCCCATGAGAACCGTCCATCCACGTTGGGATTTACCCAATCTTTCTCTTGCACAATTATTTTGTAGATGCAGCCCAAATCATTGTCTTTTTCATAGTCACGCACTGGCTCTATATAGTGTGATCCTTCAGTAGGGTCCAAGGGTATTATTAAACCTTAGAATTACTTTCCCCTTGACATTTGTTCTCACCCTTTTCTCTCATTTTCTCATAAGACTACAGATGCAATAAATGATAAATGCTAGGTTTTGTATTAGGAAATCATTAAAATGATCACCATATTATATTTTCATTTTCTTACTATTTTAATAGATTTTTGCAAATTAGCTATAGAATGCAACCAATTCTACAACTAACTATGGATTCCATAGCTACTCTCATTGTTTGGCAGGTTACAAGTGTCAAATGAAGAACTGGGCCACATGGGCATTTCCATAATCATCTCCACATGGATGCTATCCTATTAACCTAGTCGAGATCGACAGAAAAGCGTGCCTAAAGTCATGGTCAAATATGGAGTCAAATACATTATCTAGAAGCAATAGGACTCTTTCTCTCCTCTTTTGTAGCCAACCAACAGTCTAACAGTTTTGTTGAAAAGGTTCATTCGAATTAAGCCACCTGTAGTTGATGAGAAGTTAAACAGTCCTATTACAATCTGAATTAAGCCACTTGTAGCTGATTAGAAGTTAAACAGTCATGTTAGGTTTAATTCAAATTAGCCACATCTAGCAAGTTTTTCTCTTAAACAATTATGTTATTTTCCTATAAATATCAGTTACATCAAACCGAGAAGTAGTTAGAAGCTAGAAGGAATTACAGATTTTTTGCTGATACTCAATATTTAGTCTTCATTTTGTTCATAACACAAACTTCATTTTGTCAATGGTGGTTTAAAGTGCATCTTTAACTAGCTAGCATTCGAAGACATCAGTTTCAGAGGGCTCCTGCATTGAAGGAGGTTTTTCACTTGTTGCTTTCAGTTTAATTTCTATTACTCTATTGTCAACAAGTCTGTTTTCTCTAATTTAGAATGACGTTTCATTTTAGTTTGTAACCAATAGTGTAAGGATAAAATCACAATTGTGCAACCTTGTTCTTCTGAGATATTTTATGGAAAATAACTTGAATGATGATTGAAGCAATAAGAATACATAGTTGCTTAGTTTTCTCACTATTTTGTTACTCATTTTCTTAGCGTAGAACTATCAATTAGCTGTATTAGTAGATGTTCTCAAAAACTATTTCAAAATTATGATGATTCTAACTTAAATGGTTAAATATCTAATTCATGCAGTGATTGAATTTATTCAGTACATTGTTAGTTTCACATGTTGTTATCTTTTCTTTTCTTCAGGTCATTACTTAGTTGCATCACTTGACATTCCAAAAAATCATTTCAAGGAGATTGATTTCATCATATTCCAAAAATTGAATGGTTGAATGTTTAAATAAATGCAATTATTGAGTTTCCTTTTGTATCAATATCACTTCTGGTTTTAAGAATTAGATCCATGGATTAGGACTAATGATAAGATAAGATAGATGCTCTGTTTTCTTATTAGGTTGTAACTAATTAATAGTTCTTGGTCCATTTTTAGGAGATTAGACTAACTTAGGAACCTTTCCTTCCCTTCAAAATTCATTAGATCCATTTAAACCTCTCATAGATTGTATATTCTTAGACATCAAAGAACGAAAACCCCCTAAACAAACATAAAAATACAAAACAACGAAGTAAGAGAAAATTTGACTATGCACATATAATGCATCACACTTCATTAGTCTACAAACCTCAGTTGATAATTCATGCAAGGAATTTAGGACACTAAATTGACTAAACATTTTGGTGTCATTGTTGGGGAAATGTAATTAGGTAACTTAATCGCTTACATCCAAAAACAATGATATGCATAGAGAAAGAGACGCCAGGGGTAGATTCATAGCTAGAGGCAAGAGTTCAATTCCTACAACACCACCTACTCCACCAAGACTAAGAAGAGATACACCTCCATCTCAAACTCATATTCATGGCCAAAGACCTCCTAAGGTTCTAAGGTTAGAAATTCAATCAAGAGGATCTCCTACTTCATCTACTGAGCCAGTTCTGGAGGAAGAAAATCTTGGATCCCCAACAAAAGCAGTAACCTTTTTCACCTCTACAAGGGAACAAATTTTAGTTGAAGAATTAAGAATACCTAGTGGATAAGAAGAAGTAGAACCTTTCTTTCACATAAGATTCATAGAGGAACCAGAGGAAAAGAAATTGACCTTGTAGGTTGAATCTTACATTAAGTCTGAAGAAACTGTAATGGCAGAAGAAGGAGAGGATGGAGAATTTTCACTATTTGGAGGAGGAGGAGGTAAAGGAAATAATGGAGAAGGTAGAGGAAACAATTGAAGAGGTAGAGGAAATAGGGAAGTTGATAATTCTTTTAGATTCACTATAGTTGACAAAGAAATAGATGCCACAATAAAAATTATTTCACCTTCTCTCCTTCCAAATTTTCATGGATTAAAAAGTGAAGATCCCAAAACCTTCTTATTTGAATTTTAAGTCTTGTGCAAAACTTATGATTATTTACAAGACTCCCGAAAACTCAAATTGTTTCCTTCAACATTGGAAAGAGCTGCTTTAAAATGGTTCATGGGATTGGTCACTCAGTCTATTAGAACATGGAATGACATCAAGAAAGTGTTTTTGGACAGTTATTTGGATTATTTCATGCCTATCAATCACAAACATTAAGTTCTTAAAATGATGTAAAAAGAGGATGAAAATTTGGATGATTTAATTGAAAGATTGAACTATAACTTAAAAAGAGCAAAAATGAATAATATAGATCAAGATACTTTAAAAGATATTTTATTAAAAGCCATTAGATATTAGTGGATAGACATCCTTAACATGATGGGGAAGGGAGATATCTCTCAACTCCCATTAAGTGACATTGAAGAATTATGTGTTCATCTCCCAACAGGAAAGTCCAAAACTGGGAAAGGTCCAAGAGATCCTTCTCTTGTTAGAGTGAATACATCTACAACTAGATCAGGGAGTAGGGCAGAAATTGGAAACATGCTTGTTGAATTTAAAACATATATTCTGGGGAGCCTTAGTGAATAGATAGACACCCTTAAGTTATAAAACAAGCAGAAAGCTAAGACTGATGCTTTAGCTATTTTCTGTCCCAAATGTAGAAAGAAACACACTTTAAGAGAATTCCCTTTAGATGCAAAAATCGTAGAGACTTGTGTGATTTGTTCGGAAAGCCATGAGACCAAAAGTTTTCCTTCAATTCCTGGTCTTAAGGTTGTTTTTCAAGAGGAAACAATTTCAAATCCAACAGAATCTCTTTGCTTTGTCTCTAGAAGACCTTGGCAGACACAACAAAACTAGGGTTTTAACAATCAAATGTATATGAAACCCCCTCCAAATTGGAATTCTTGGCAACAACCTTGGCCTCAATCTCAATCTCAAACTCAACCTTGGGCTCGAGGAATTCAAAATCCTTATGGAATATTCTCTCCATATTATCAATATCCTCCATCATATCCAAACTATCCTCCCCAACAAATTCCTCAACAAAATCAATAGCCCCAGCTTCAAAACAAATCACTACCATTTCCACAGAGACCAAATTAGTTATCTACCCAACCATTACCAAACCCCAACAATAAAAATCCTCAAAATACCTATATCATGGAAAGACGACAATTTCCAACCTATATGATCATTCCTTTAGATCTCAATGATGTCCAACTTAGATCTGGTATGATATTAGAAAAGAAAAATCCTTCTGTAGTTTTTCAATAACAAGACAATTCTGAAGAGGATTCACTACAACAAAATAAAAGTTTTGAAGGAACATCTCCTCAAAACAAGAATATTGAAAATGAAAAAAAGAAAGAACCAATAAACTCAACTCCTAGTATAGAGAAACCACCAGTCTCCACTTCTTCACCTCCTTTTCCAGAAAGATTACAAGTTGATATAGGGGTAGAAAAGCATATTATGTTGCCTAATTATTATTTTCTAGATGAATTGAAAATTTTCTGTATCAAAATCCTTTGTTACAAGCAGTTAATGAGATCCCAATTCTAGCTAAAACAATAAAGGAGTTGAGCATGAAGAAACCATGAAGAAAAACAAAAGAAGTAAAAATAATTCAACTAGCAATAAAAATAGTAGATATAATGATGGGAAAAATTACCATACAAAAATATGTAGATCCAGGAAGTCCATTTGTAAAAACACAGATCAATGGAGTTGAAATTCCAAATACATTGATTGATTTAGGAGCAACAATAAACATCATGAGCAAACAAACCATGGAACAACTCAAACTTCCTAATCTTCTTTATACACCTACATTACTACAATTGGCAGATAGATCTATAATCAAACCAGATGGTGTGTTAGAAGATATTTAAGTGTCCTTAGACTCTTGGGAGTACCCTATTTATTTTATGATCTTAACCCCAAAGAACAATCTATGAGGACATCCACTTATATTAGGAAGACCTTGGCTGGCTAGAGTTGATGCTTCCATTAGCTGTAGATCTGGTGATATGTATATCTTTGATGGTAATTCAACTAATAAATTCACTATATATCCTCTAGTAAGAACAATCGCACATATAGATGACAAAGAATGGATTGATGATGAAAATGATATTGAGCCTCTCTTTACTATTTCAACCATTAGTGAAGATAGTCAGATCTTAAATATAATGGAAAATTTTGAATCATCTCCAAAATATGGACATGATCAATTTCAAGAAAAATCCAATATTGAATATTTTTCATCTAGGCAGATGTCTCTTTATTCTATCGAAGAATTTGGTAGCTCTACAATTGAAATCTTTCCAGGGAAAATGTTGAACATAAACAATAACTTGGAAAGATTACAATAGGAAAATCTAATTAAAACTTTACAACAGCATTCTTTTGCATATGCATGGGAATACACTGACATAAAAGGAATTAGTCCTAAGACTTGTATACATTACATCTACATTGAGGAAAATTGTAAAGCTATCAGAAAACCTCAAAGAAGGATGAATCCAAATCTTAGGGAATTTGTGAATAGGAGTTGCAAAAATTGTTGAATGTAAACTTTATTTACCCAATTTCAAATAGCTTGTGGGTTTCTCCTCTAGTGATCGTGTCTAAAAAGGATGGTAAATGGAGGGTATGTATTGATTATCGAGAATTGAATTAAGCTACCTTGAAAGATTATTTTTCTTTACCCTTTATAGATCAAGTGTTAGATACATTAGCAGGTAAGAAGTACTTCTCATTTTTGGATGGTTTTCATGGTTACAATCAGATTCAAGTAGCACCTGAAGATCAAGATAAAACCACATTTACCTACCCATGGGGAACTTATGCCTACCACGTACTCCCTTCTGGATTGTGCAATGCACTTGCAACATTCCAAAGAGAAGTACTAGGAATTTTTTCTGATTTAATACATCATTGTGTACATGTGTATATGGATGACTATACAATTTTTGGGAATACATTTGAAGAAGATTTAGAAAATTTGGAGAAAGTTCTTAAAAGATGTAAGGAAGCAAACCTTTCACTAAGCCATGAAAAATGTTTTACGATGTTTATAGAAGGGATTGTTTTAGGACATCACATTTTAGGAGATGGAATTAAGGTTGATAAATTTAAAGTTGAAGTCATCTCTAAAATTTCGATTCCAAGTTGTCAAAAGGATGTTAGAAGTTTTCTAGGATTCACGGGATACTATAGAAGGTTTATAGAAAATTTCACTAAACTAGCATCCCCACTCTTCAAATTACTCACCAAATATTGTGAATTCAATTGGAATCTTGATTGCTAGTTGGCATTTGAGACTTCAAAAGCAAAAAATTATGAGGCACCCATCTTAAGAGGTCCAAATTGGAAACTACCTTTCCACATTTCAACAGATGCTTTAGATACAGCTCTGGGAGCTATATTAGGAATAAAAGATTTGATCCCTTATGCCATCTATTACACAAGTAAGAATTTGACTCCCACTAAGTTAAATTACACTGTAACTGAAAAGGAATTCTTAGTTGTTGTTCATTCCATCAACAAGTTTAGATGTTACATAACAGGCTATGAAACCTTTGTTCATACAGACAACTGTGCAATTAGGTACTTAATGAATAAACCTATTACTAATGTCATAGTTATAAGATGGTTATTACTCCTGCAAGAATTCAACATCATTGTTCTAGATAGACCTGTAAAGCAAAACAAAGTTGTTTATTTCTTGTCTAGAATTCAAAATATCGAAGATGACACTCCAGTTAAAGATAAATTTCATGATGAATATCTTTCTGCAGTAACTACTCAAATCCCTTGGTTTGCAGATATTGGTAATTACTTAGTCACAAGAAAATTACCTTCACATTTGTTTCCCAAGGAGAAAAGAAAAATCATTCAAACAAGTGCAAGTTACTCATGGATTGCTAATGAATTGTATAAAACATGTCTAGATGTCATCACCAGAAGATATGTTCAAGAAGATAAAATGCCAGAAATTCTTAAGGCGTGTGATGATGAACCTTGTGGTGGACACTTTGCTGACAAGAGGACAACCTATAAAATCCTTCATTTAGGATATTATTGGCCCTCCATCTAGAGAGATGCCAAAGAGTATGTCAAAAGGCGTGACAGATGCCAAAGGGTATGGAAACCTACTCCTTCAAATGAAATGGCACTACAAACTTAGGTACTCATTGAACCTTTTGAAAAATGGGCCTTGGATTTTTTTGGACCAATTAATCCTCCATTTAAAAAAAGGAAGTATATTTTGGTATGCACTAATTATGTCACCAAATGGGTAGAGGCTAAAGCATTACCTTTTTCAAATGAAAAATCTGTAGTTAATTATATTTCTGAGGACATCTTCACTAGTTTTGGTGTTCCAAGAGAAATTGTGACATATCAAGGATCTTAATTTACATCTAAAATGATGGAGATACTTGTGGAAGCATACAAGATAAAAAATAGAAAGTCTACTCCTTACCATCCACAAGAAAATGGTCAAGTTGAATCTACCAATAAGGTAATTGAAGGAATTCTCACTAAGACTATACATCTACACAAAAGAGATTGGGCAGAAAGGCTTCCTGAAACCTTATGTGCCTACATAACTACATGGAGGAACACAACAGGACATACTCCCTATGAGCTTGTTTATGGGAGGAAAGTCCTGTTCCCTATAGAGTTTCAAATTAGAACCTTGAAGATGGAAGTCCAATTCGGACTGGCTTTATCAGAAGCATAGAAACATAGATTGGAGCAACTCAATGAGCTTGATAAAATCAAGCAACATGCAGTTCAAAGAACCAGTTTAGTCAAATAGTCAAGGGCTAAATGACATGATAAGTATATCAAGGAGAAGAAGTTTCACACAGGGGATTGGGCACTTTTGTTCGATTCAAAATTCAAATATTTTCAAGGGAAGTTTTAGCCTCATTGGCTTGGACCATATGAGATTGAAGAAGTCTTTAATAATGGAGCAGTAAGAATAAGAACAATAGATGAAAAAAAGGTACCTCTTCTTGTGAATGGTCATCAGTTAAAGATATATCATAATCCAATTTTAAGAGAGGACTTTGTCAGAATTTTCCAAGATAACATTGAAATGAAGTTGCTAAAGAACTCTTCTTCTCCACTAACTTAGTTTATCCTGTATATATGTATATATATTTGTGTGTGTGTGTAAGTGTGAAAACCAATTGTTCATTGGCATACTAATACAGGAAATATAGGGTGAAAATCATAGATTTCTGACATCTTATATTTCCTAGTTTCTTTCTGTAATAAGTAGTGACATAAAGCTACATTCATTTGCAGTTCCTAATCTGAAAATTCATCTCATTTCATTTCATTTCATCTCACTTCACTTTCATTCCCTTTCACTCTTATATTCCATTTCCATTTCATTTCACATTCATGTTCCATAGCCATACTTCATCTTTATCTTGTTCTGCAGCTAATTCCATTCCGTAACTAATTTTATTTCGTAGACATATCTCATTCCGCAACTCTCTTCCAAACAAATGATGATTATAGGGAATTGAAGAATTAGTTTTTTGAAGACCAATATGTTAAAAAGAGTATTTGCAGATCAACATCAAAGAAGACAACAAATGAAAAGGTTAGGTTCTAAGGGTTAAAGTGAAAAAAAAATATTTTAAATAGCAATGTTAGAACATAAATCATATATAATATGGGTATTCATATGTTTCCTTGATGAATCCTCATTTAATTTGATTGAAATCTCCATCCTACTACATATCTGCCACATCCTCCATATTTTGTCACATAACGATTGGTAATTTACTCCCTCATTGTTTTTAACGGTCATGACTATGATGTGACATACTTGTCCACGTTTCTCCAAAACTCCTACCATCTACTTATTCCATACAAACCCACAGTTTCTTTCACCATATTCATAGTCAGTCCATTTCATAAACCAAGAAGGGTAATTCTGAAGGTTAAAGAACTTTGTGTAGTAGAAGGCATGGGGCTAATTGTCGGATCAAAACTGGTAGGAGCAAAGTCTATGGAGGGATGCCGACAGCTAAAGGAAACATTGCAAAAGGTTGGATGGCTCAACTTCATCGAGAAATTTGATGGTTTTCATAAGGAGATTACAAAATCCTTTGCTCGATATTTTGAAGACACAGAGGTATAAATTCGGGATATTAAGTACACAATAACTGAGACATTCATAACTGAGGCTAGAAAAATTCCAAGGCATGGTGAAAGATGGTTCAAAAGCAAGGAATTCCACAGTGAATCATGGAAAGTAATACTCAGAAACCCAAGTATGGGTGTCTCTATTTTTAGAAAAGGAAATCCCATTTCAACTCTTAAATGTAAATGGAGGAACATGCTTTTGATATTGCTGAAATTTATCACCTGTGAAAGGAGATTCGGTTGCATGTATGTCTACAATATCTGTTTACTAATGAATTTCCTAGAAAATGGAGAAATCAATCTTCCTTCTTACTTTTAAATAGTTTAAGGAAGATGGTTTCAAATGTGCAAAAGAAAATAGAGTTCATAGATGCAACCATGTATCATCATGGGTTGATAAAGATACTGATTGGGTTTCATTTAAAAGGCATAGGAGATACCTGGGAGAAATTCCTCATTAGAAACCATTTCCAAGAAGCACCAGAGTCACCTAAAGAAGATAATGTTAGAAAAACCAGAAGAAAGAAGACTGGTATAAATATTAAAGATAGAATTCAATATTCATTACAGAAAGGTGATGAAAATTTAATCTCTGAAGAACTGACAAAAATCAGGAAGTAAATCAGGGCAAGAGGAAAAATAAGAAAGGAGAAAAAGGTCATGGAGGAGGAGAATGTAGGTCATCCACAACCTAGAAGAAGCTCTAAACTCTGATGTTTGGTAAAGAGAACATTGTTAAAAGGGATAGAGTTTATAAACTTAGATGAGGAAAAACCAAAAACATCTCCTGTTAACATCCCTTCTACACACAGTCCTCAAAATTGTCATGATCATCATTTTGAAGGTAGCCCAAGTAAAAGATCTCTAGGCATAAACCCACTGTAGCAACAAATATATGATTATATAGAATCAATGCAGAAGAGAAGTGCCTCAATGAACCCAGAGCCTTCTCTTAATCCACAAGAACCTCTAATTGACTCTCTCAAATAAAAAATTTATGAATTAGAGATATTGAATAGACATATCAAACAGGAGAATGAAACCTTAAAGGAACAAAATAAATTTGACAAGGCAAATCATGATAATACCATTCTGCCTCTAGGACTGTGGTATAAGAAAAATAGGAAGTTGAAAAGAAAGAATAAGATTCTGAACATAACAATCATTAACCTCAAGTACATGGTTCTTATGAGGAAACCCAGAATGACAGCCACTTCAAAGAAGAGAAAAAGAAGAAAATTGGATGTACTAGCAAAGGTGTGTGAGCAAATGCATTAGAGAAGAAGAACTCACATTTTTGGCAAATTGCATGAGTACATGCAATGATTTTGTAGTGGGGGTATGTTGAACCATAGAGTTAACTTCCCCTTGACATTTGTTCTCACCTTTTTCTCTCATTTTCTCAGAAGGCTAGATATCCAATCAATGATAAATGCTAGGTTTTGTCTTAGGAAAGCATTAAAATGATCACCATATTATATTTTCATGTTCTTGCTATTTTAATAGATTTTTTCAAATTAGCTATAGAAGGCAGCCTATTCTGTAGCTAACTGTGGATTCTGTAGCTACTCTAATGGTTTGGTAAGTTACAAGTGTCAAATGAAGAACTAGGCCACATGCGCATTTCCATAATCATCTCCACACAGATTCTATCCTATTAACTTGGTCCAGACCAACAGAAAAGTGTGCCTAAAGTCATGGTCAAAGATGGAGTCAAATACATTATCTAGAAGTAGTAGGACTCTCGACCTTCTCTTATGTATCTAGTCAAGAGTCTAACAGTTCTGTTGAAAGGTTAATTCGAATTAAGCCACCTATAGCTGATCAAAAGTTGAACAGTCCTATTACAATCCGAATTAAGTCACATATAGTTGATTAGAAATTAAATAGTCATGTTAGAGTTAATTCGAATTAGCCACATGTAGCGAGTTTTTCTCTTAAAAATTTATGTTATCTTCCTATAAATATCGGTTACATGAAATCGAGAAGTAGTGAGAACCTAGATGGAATTATAGGTTTTTAGTTGATACTCTATATTCAGACTTCATTTTGTCAATGGTGGTTTAAAATGCATCTCTAACTAGCATTCAACCACATCAGTGGCAGAGGGCCCCTGCACTGAAGGAGGTTTATCACTTGTTGTTTTCAGTTTAATTTCTATTACTTTGTTTTCAGCAAGTTTGTTTCCTCTAACTTAGAATGATGTTTCATTTTAGTTGTAACCAATAGTGTAAGGATAAAATCTAAATTGGGCAACCTTGTTATTCTAAGATATTTTATGGAAAAATAACTTAATGAAGCTTGAAGTAATAAGAATACACAGATGCTTAGTTTTCTTATTGTTTTGTTACTCATTTTCTTAGCATAGAACTATTAATTAGTTGTATTAGTAGATGTTCTAAAAAACCATTTCAAAATGATGATGATTCTAACTTAAATGCTTAAATATCTAATTCATGCAGTGATTGAATTTACTCAGTACATTGTTAGTTTTACATGCTTTTACCTTTTCTTTTCTTCAGTCCTTAGTTGCATCACTTAACATTCCAAAAAATCATTTCAAGGAGGTTGATTTCATCATATTCCAAAAATTGAATGGTTGAGTGTTTAAATAAATGCAATTATTGAGTTACCTTCTGCATCAATGTCACTTCTGGTTTTAAGAATTAGATCCATGGATTAAGACTAATGATAAGATAAGATAGATGCTCTGTGTTCTTTTTAGGTTCTAACTAATTAACAATTCTTGGTCCATTTTTAGGAGGCTAGACTAAGTTAGGAACCTTTCCTTTCCTTTAAAATTCATTAGACCCATTTAAACCTCTCATAGATTGTATATTCTTAGACATCAAAGAACAGAAACCCCTAAAACAAACATAAAAATAAAAAACAACAAAGAGGAAAGTTAACGAAGTACATATAGTGCATCACAATTCATCAGTCTACAAACCTAGGTTGATAATTAATGTAAGAAATTCAGGACACTAAGTTGACTAAACAGATATAACTATGAAAAGAGAGTTCTTCTCAAAAATCATCTTGCACTTCTTCACATTAATCACCCTGTTCATGTCAATGGCCAAATTCCTAGGAGTGCGGGGTAGGGATTGTTGTCATCAACATTCTCTATCACTTCAAAGTCCTCTAGCATGCTCACTCCCTGAATATCCACATTGACTCCCTGCAATCTTCCCATAGGTATTATCTTATGTTGTTTTGCCATTAGCAATTGAATAGGAGACCATTATAGTGCAGGCCTCCCCATGCACCCCCATGTTTGCTTCGGCAGAACGTTCGCATCTAATCCTAAATCTAGAATTACTTGGTCCATCTCATATTCTCCAATCTGCATGGTTAACCTCATTTCTCTTCTCATCCTCGTCTTATGCTTTCCAATCTTCCTGACTACGGATGGTTCTTGTGGCACGGTCCCAGTGCATCTGTTAATGAGTTCTTGTAGTCCCTTTACAACCTTACTATCACACAGTAGCTTCATGCATGTTTCTAGGAATGTCATAAGCATAGATAGGTGCATTCCCAGCTCCGGTCTATCTTTCCCTCCTAAAGTGGAGGCATCAGAAAAACTCTTCTTAGCTTCCATGAAGGTTTCCTTAGTGCGCTCCAAATCAAACTTTGCTTCTTTCGTAGGAGCCTTGCGAACCCAAGTACTCTCTTCAGGATAATTTCCTTTATCATCACCCATCGTGATTCCACTTCAGAGCACAATATTCACATTTGAATCTTCCTCGCGTGGCTCAGACCTCATCATCTGTAGGTTTTGAGTCGGGGGAGGTGATAGCACTCCCTTGTCGCATATCCTAGCTATCAGTGTAGGACAATCTTCCATCTCATGATCAAGTAAGGTACAATATAGGCATGATGCACGCATTGGATTAGTAAAATCATGGGTGTAATGTCTTGGTCCTCTACAATTGTGACACGTCAGCTGTTTGCTACCTCTTCCAGGTCCTCCTCCACCTCTGCCTCGTCCGCGCTCCTGAAATCCAGTTCGCGCCACTCCTGCATTTGGGTCTAGGGGCTGCATTTCCACCTGAACTCTGTAGGATGGAGTTCTATCCATAATTAGCTCATAGCTTCTACAAGTACTCTCATCATGTCCCACTGATCTACAAAAGTTACAGAAAAATTGTTGTGAATTCTGTGTGTACTTCTATAACAAATGGCAGTTGTCTTTAGTGTGTTTCCTTCCTATTTGACAAATCACGCACCACAAAGTAGGTGTCATGGTGGGTCTTTCTTATGCCTCTCATCTTAATGGCATTAGTCCTCCTCCCGTAAGGTAATTTGTGAACACCGGGAAGCATTCCTGATCATGACCCTGACCCTTGCATTTTACACACCACACCTATTCATCCACTTCCAGGTGAGCTGCCCTATCCTATTTCAAACTTTGCATCTCAAGGCATAAGTTTTTCAGCTGCACATGGATCTGCTAATCTCCCAAGTTAGGATCCTACATAATGTTTTTCGTGAAACCTCATCATAATCTCTAAGGCCTCTGCCTGAGTTGTTAACTTCTGTTGTGAAAGCGCACTCCTCAAATGCATCGTTAGTGATGCTAGAAACCATTCACGATGTTTTCCATCCATCAGATTCATATTAGCTTTGTGAATCGTACACTTCAACCTCTGATCCAAATCCTAAGGAGTTTGACCTGGTAGCATTGTGATCTCTTTGAATCCAATGATTGATTGCGCCTCTGACTTCATCCTACTCAATTCTCTGTTTAGCACTGCTTGAATATCTGTGATTCTTGCATTTCGATTATCATTAGAATGCTTAATATACCAGGTCAACCTGCAGTCCTGCAGGGTGCTAACCAGTGTCTCTTTCTTTATGTTGTCATCTATAACTCCATGTGCGTCTCATACGGATTTTATCACGAACCAAAACTAGTCCGGATCCTCATTTTCCTACTCCCTTGGACACAGGAAACTTTATTGTGCTTTCCATATTGATTTGTGGTGGTGGCGGAGGTGGTACGGGTGAAGATGGAGGTGATGGTGGTGAAGTTGGTGGCAATGTGGGTGGGGGTGGTATGTTCAGAATCCTCTACCTTATCAAATTGATCACACTTCGCGGTGAGACCTTCACGAGCTCTTACTCATCCCCTTGCAGAGGTGAAATCAAAGGGATATTATTTGGTCCCTTACTTCCTTTATTTCTGTATGTTTTTCTGCTTCCCATAGCTCCGAACATCAAGGTAATTGCATAGCCTTATTTTCACAAAATAAAAATTTAATCCAAGTCTTTAGAGACTTTAGATACTTACCTTGCAGTCCTTTGAGAAAGCATCGCTCTACCTCACTATAGCTGACTGAAGTATCAACTACAAACTCAGTAATGAATCCTCCTATAATCTAATCGAGCCAATGATCAAGAGAATGTGCAATCTTATCCTCTGATGCTTCTAATCTGTGCACCAACTCTAGGGTCCACACAATATGATTGTCGAGTTTCCACCTTCCTTGGCTATCTGCTAGCTTCGTGATCCGCTCGTACAACTCAGTAGGGAAAGATGCAAAGAAGATTTCACCAATCTCTATGTACAGGTAGCAGTCTAACCACTCTTATTTTCTCAGTCATGGATTCTTATTCTCCTGTGTTGCAAACTCATGAATTCTCCTGTCCAACCAACCTTGAATTTCATTCTTAGATGGATTCCAATGATATGACATTAGACATCTCTATGAAAATTTCAATCCTAGCAATGGAACCATTAGTTGGCTTGAGGGGGCCTGACCCAAGTTCAAATTTAATTAGCCAATCAAATCCCTACACTAATGGCCCTTTTGGCATCAGCTCGCAGAGTGTGGACTAAAGTCTCACCCAAAGTAGTATGGGGTAATGTTAGAACCAGGTTTCCACACCCTTGAGGTGTCTAAGGAGTCGATTTAGTAGAACTATGAATACCTTCATGCAGGTCACTTTGCGTACTACCCTGACCTATGAGGCCTTCATGATCTATTATAATCGCCTTCATGCAGCCCTCACTAGGGGCTAAAGTGATTTCACGCTACTATGGCAGCGATTTGTGCTATTTTCCTAAGTTACACCGCGGATCTTACGTATCTTCTTATAACTATTAGTTAGCTTCGTGCAAACTAATACTTTATATTATATTCACTTAATCAATGCAATCATATAAGTTCACGCACCTTACAAATAGTGAAATTGCAAACTATACCCAATACATTCAATGCATGAAACAGAAAAAAGATACACATAAATGATATGAAGCTTCTCTTCATTACTTCTCGAATGGTTACATACTCGACTCGCCTTACGCACTCAGCTGTAGGGGTTCGTGCACTCAGCTGCAGACTACTAGGCCTCTACGCACTCAGCTGCAGAGCCTTCTCCTACTCTATGACCCAAGACTCAACTCTACACTTAGAGAAGACTTAGTTCTCCATCTATTACTTTTCTCTATCCTCCTCTTTATATCTAGAGCCTCGCTCTATTTATACAATCCCATGGTCTACGGACCATGGGTAGATCTCTAAAGCCGACATTACACTACAAAAATGAGGGCAGACAACCTTATGACCCATTTACAAGTTGGCACTTCGCACCGACAAAATGTGGAGTCTTTACATCATATTTAGTCAAAATCTAGGCTTTAAGCCCCAAAACTTCCCTTGGGGGATCACGCGCCCAAAAGAATGGTAGTGAGGTGAAGCTAAATCAATGGGTCAAACTAAATATATGGTTTAAGATATTGGATTTAGAATTAGAGGGGGAGGCCCGTGAGTAGTAGTGGTGGTGTTCCCCATTTATTTGATAAAGAATTGGTAAAGTAATCTTCTTGTTATCCTCTAAAACCATCACCAATACCAATTTTCGTTGCCCTTTCTTGTCTTGCCTCACCCTCACTTTAGCTCAGACCAACTATCATGACTAAAAGGCTCATCACTAAGTGTTGGCTCCAAATATCGCATTACTTTCCCAATTAGAGGTGTTTGAAGCCTTTTAAATAATCTTCTTTCCATTTTGAACATATGAATTTTTTATCATAAGGAAAATATCTCTTATAGAGTACCACACCTACCCCAAATGTCCCTTCCTTATTTCATTATTTTTTATACTCTTACTCATTTTTTGAAATGCATGGAAAAAAAATATAATGACTAAGTTAAATTGTTTGGAAAAATACTGAGAGGGGGCGGGGGGCATGAATCAATATTTTTAAAACTTAGTTAAACCTTTCAATTTCTTATTTATGTTTTTGTATGCTATTGTGATCAAGTAAACAAACATATGTATGAGACTATAATGAAGGAAAACCACTTATATCAACTTAACTAACTTTTCATATATTTCATCATTTCTTCTACTTTAACCAATGTATCATTAATTCATTAGCCTTTAATGAAATAGTAACCATGAGAAGTAAAAACAAAATAAACCATCTTGCATAAGAAACACATAAACACATGAAGAAACCAAGATTTTTAGGTGGAAACCCAATGTGGGAGAAAACCACCATTGTTTTCGTCTCTCTCTTCATTTTTATTATAAAGGAAAGGTTCTTACAGTCTTCTACTGGCCCATACTCATACCAATACGTAGGAACCCACCTGCAGAAGGCTACAACCTTCTCTCACTATCTAGAACCCACTGGAAACGAGCTCCAATCTACTGATCTCGTTTACTGAGTCCCATTTGAAGGGAGCTCCAACACCTAGATCACATTTACCATCTACAATTAGAAGGAAGCTTCAACTTCCTCATTGAAGGCCCAAATCTTGAGCACCTTTATGGACCACATTTCATAATATTTCATACTGGATCCACCTGAGTCACAACATAAAAAATGTAGGCCATTTTCCTCATATTTTCGAACTGGCCGCACTACCATCATTTCAGCCTAACACAAAATGACAATTTGGAAACCAATCACTATATCCAATCACTCAATCAATGAACCAACTAAATCATCAAAGAAATCAGTAAATCTTAATAAACTAATACAAATAGATCAAATTAAACTAGGATAGATCATATCAATGCACAACTACTCATCAATAATCCAAACATTGTTACCCATCACAAAAACCAATTGATGCCACTGCAAACCCTACTCAACCATATGTCAGAATATATACACTATTGATTTGATTCATACGGTCATATGTATGTGCTTCCTCTTAAGAGGACCTACATATAGATCTTAAAATATTGTATAACTGAGTCAAAATCATTGTCATAGTAATTAAATCACTGAATCACATAATGAACCTATCACAGAGCGTTGAACCAGATACAAATCATCACAAATTAACACAATATCTAGTCAACATATCATTCCATAAACAATTCCACCCAACAAAAACTATCAAACACAACTTATCATAAGAGATAATTAAATGATAGACAACAACAAAGATAATAGAATTTATCAAGCATCATTAACATCTCATACTGCAAAACCATAACAGATGTACGTGACTCTTATAAAGAATTTTCGCATATATGTGTGGTTATCATTCACCACACTTGCATATAGAGCTATCCATCCAACAAAATATATATGTGACAAGTTAGAAGAAGATCCATGTATGTATGTTACTTCTCAAAGGAAAACCAACATACACACCTATAATCACTAAATCATACACTCACTGCACAACTGTTATAACTCCAAATATGGCCCTTCGTATTTGTGATGCTTGGTTTATGGCCTAGGGCAACACCTCTTTCCAGACTTCGTCCAAATATTTTAAAAACAGTGCTTTACTCGTTGTACACTACTTTTCCCTGTGTTAAAATCACGTACACATGGGTCAGTCTATACCGAACCCGTGTATATGTGTTAAAACACTTAAAGAAAAATAAATTTCCTTAACTATGGGTGGAAATCACGGGTTTTGCCTATTGGTTACCTATTAGTGCCCATGGCCCAACCGTTCCCAACTGTTTCCCAACTAAAAAACTAATTTGGGAGAAGTATAAAAAGACTTCAATGGGAAGGCCTTAAGGAGGAGAGAAAGGATAGAATTACTATATTGAGATTATCCCTTGATCAATTCTGAAGAATTTGTGTGCTCAAGCACTTCCCCAAGTTCAGGAAACCCTTGTTTCCTTGAGTTTTGATGTTCTCTGATATGCTTGGAGATATCATGGTATTGGTTATGGAAGGAGGTGGTTGAAGATTGAGATTGGACAGACCTGGAGGACGGTTCTGCTTGGAGCTAGAAGAGGAAGACTCAGCTTAACGCTTTCCATGTTTTTTATAGTTTTCTACAATAAAAAGAAATGTTATCTTGTTCCTGATATCAACTTTGTTTATGCGTCTGATGTTATTGTTATGGTTCATATATGAATGACTATTTCAATGTATAACTAACCATCTACTTATATGATATAAAGTTGATTTCACTATAATGCTTTATCTAGATGCTCCTATGTGTATTTGAATTGGTTGATGTGCAGGTTCGAAGATCATCAGGAGTTACATAAGGTTTGAACCCTGGTTGGAACTACCCAAATGAAGGACATTCGGCTATGTTCATCCTCGCATAGTTAGTCTGTTTAAGCATGTTGCTTGAGTTGAGTGCTTGTTTATT
The DNA here is from genome assembly GCA_000404065.3 of Pinus taeda. Classification (NCBI taxonomy): domain Eukaryota; kingdom Viridiplantae; phylum Streptophyta; class Pinopsida; order Pinales; family Pinaceae; genus Pinus; species Pinus taeda. The sequence continues at coordinate 6,618 of APFE031449611.1, read as the reverse complement.
GTTGTAGATTACTTTTGCTCTGCTAGGGTTCTGACCGAAAGCCCTAGGGGACTTATTCCCTCAACAGAATTGGCGACTCTGCTGGGGATAACAATATTGTTATTCCTAGTTTGGGTTATTTAGTGCCAATCAACGCTCAGTTTTTAGTTTGCTTGCTGTCACTATATTGCCTACTCCTGTAGGAAGTCAGACTTCAAGTTTGAGCTTTTTTTTTATGAACCAACTCAAGAAAAGATAGAAAAGATAGATCAATGCCTTATAATTCAGCCTCTTTGAGGGGGTAACCTCCTTTACATTACATAAATGAACAATTCTTGGATGATACAAATGACAAAACCTCCATTCTATATATAGGAGTCTAAGGAGTCACAATATAACCCAGCCGACCTAACATAATATTATAAAGCCACAAAAATGACAATAGAGGGATTCTATGGGGCACTGTAATAACAATATGGGGGCAATAGGGGCACAAAAATATTAATAAGGGGTACAACTACCATAGTAATGGGGTAATCACTAGTATTATAGGGACCCAACACTGTGACATGGTAATGCTCTGTAGGTCCTGCTTTTCTTCTATGGCAGAAACTTTTGAATCAAACTTAGAAGACAAGGATCTTAGAACCTTTTCAACAAGAAAAAATTCTTTTATTTCTTCACCCAAGCTTTTCATACAGTTAACAATCTCATCAATGCGTAAGAAATAGTTAGCCACACTTTCATCATTGTGCATTCTGAGTTTTTCATATTGAATTTTGAGAGTTTGTAGTTTTGCTCGTTTTACATGATCATCTCCTTCATAGCTCAGAATGATATTATACCAAATTTCTTTTGCAGTTTTGAGCTCCATAACCTTGACGAATTCTGATTGAGATAGTCTCCCTAATAGAGTATTGACAGCCTTAGCATTTGTTTCATACTACTTTTTACCAACCGTATCTGTAGGAGTTGTTGATGGAAATGTGTATCCTGTTTCTATGATATCCTAGACTTATGTACCAAGAGATTGAATATAGGTTATGATTCTTACCTTCCAATAGACGAAGTTTCTCCCATCAAAATTGGTGGCCTGATCGATGCCTCCTTTTTGTAGTTGCTCATGATGATAGATCTTCCTTCAAGCAATCAAGCTTCTTCTGAAGGACCTGCTCTGATACCAATTGTTGGAAATGATACTGAGAGGGGGGGTGAATCAGTATTATCAAGTCAATTGTTTTTCATTTCATACACAGATTTGTATACGCTACTTAAGTTAGTGAAAACAACGTATATACACAACTTCAGTTAATGAAACTAGTGTATAAGTTGCAGAATTATAATTTAATTTATTAGTTAGATGTTGTTCATAAATCTATGTGTTAGAACCATATAAACAGTAACCAAAAACAGAAAATAGAGCAGAAAATCACACAGAAGAACACAAGATATAAGGTGGAAACCTAATGTGGGTGAAAACCACCTGCTATAATTTGTCTCTATCTTCTTTCAATTTAGAAACTTATTTTTACAATGTTTTTGTACTGCTACAGTCTTATACCAGTACGCAAGCTGCAACCTACAAAAGGTTACAACCTTCTCTCATTCTCTAGATTCTCTTAGAAAGGAGCTACAACCCCCTTAGCTCTTGTACTAGTTGAGGTACTAGTACGTAGGTGCTGACCTACAGAAGGCTAAAGCCTTCTCTTTTCTTCCATGGACCACGTTTCATAAATTTTCAGATTGGATCCATGAATAACATCAATCAAACATCAAGTATATCTGCATCAACCAATCTTCTTTGTACAACCCAATACTGAATCAAACAATCACTTTTCTGAATGTTGTAACCAGAATAATAATAACAGTAACCAAACACCAATCCTGAACCCAGAATACTGTAGCAATAAACCAAAGTAGCTAAAACATATTTTATGAGACATATGCTACTTCAATATGAGGAACCTGCATGCATACGCTTCTGTATAAAGGCAAACCTACGTATACACTTCTTTGAATTACTGAACCTGCATGTATATGTGTCTTCGCTGTGACAAACCTGTGTACAGAAATATATGAAAGACAGTTTTCCCCTTTTTGAGTATTCAAGCATTAATTATACCCAGATTACTAGATTCATAGATCAATTCATGCATCAAATATAATAGATCAAAATCACACAAAGATACTACTATTCAAGTCTTGAGATTTGACCCTTCAATAGAACTTATCCATCTTATAATGCTCAGGTTCCTCCTTGATTCAGATCTAGTTATGCACCATAAACCAATCACCAGTATTCCAGATCTTGCTCCTGATAAGATATTCAACACTTGAGTCAATTCGCTTGCCAAATGATCTCTTCCTTTTTATAGTATTGGCCTTACTCAAACCATGGCCCAAAACCATAGATAACCAATACTAGGGACCCAATACCTGGGTTCAATATTTTGGACGCAATACCAAGGTCCAAAACCATAAGTCCAATTACCATGGACTCAAAAATAATCTTTCCCACATGTACACGCTTTTCCATGCATGAAAGTGCGTGTATATGCATACGCAACTTTTTATCATCAATACCACGTATATACGCGACCTAGTTAAAAGGAACCTGTGTATATGAAGTTTTCTTCCATTCTAAGAGCTTGAACTGTGATCTACCACCTGAGTGCATTGCCATCAAGGAAAACAATGATGCCATAGTTCCAAACCTATGCCATAATGCCAACACTCATCATCATGTTGCACCTCATCATCATGCTGCACCCATCATTGTGTCGCACCCAATCACTGAGCTATGCTTCTCCCATCATAGAGCTGCACCCAATCATTACTATGATGCATCATTACTGAATGTTGTACTCGGTTGTACCTTTCATAGCACTATGCTACACTCATCATTATCAAGCTCCTACAATACATCATGCTGCTGCTATACATCCATGCCCATCATCATTGTGCTGCACCATGTTGTACCATGCTGCACCCATCCTTACTATCACCTATGTACTGCATACTTTAATACATCATACTACTAGAATACTTGCTTCAAATGCATACTAGGCTACTTACTATTTCTTGTAGCCTAGCAGAGAAGCTAAGCTATAGTAAGCAGCTTAGCCCACAATGACAACTGCTCCCAACTTTACCTCATAAAATATTAGGACATCAGTTAGGCTTCTTTCATAGGTAGTGGAGAGCTTCTCTAGGAAGGCAACCAACAATTTCTTATGATAGTCCTCTAACAGTCCTCCTTAACTGCCTCTAACAATCCTCTAACAATCCTTCTAACAGTCCTCCTTAACTATAGATTAAGGCCTCTAATAATAGTGTCCTTGTGCACATTTACATGCTATTGTTTGGAGCCACCTTGAGCTTCCTATAGCACCCTCCTTTGTTGGGAATAATGCTGAGAGGGGGGTGTTATATGGAATTTGTATCTACAGATAAATATATTTTCCCTAAGTGGGTAGCTACACTTAGAAGAACATAAAGAAAGTGGTTTAACCTTTTCCTATAATATATAGATGAGATGAAGGAACTTACTTGTTATCTTTCACTTCCTTGATCTCCTTTGAATTGTTCCTGTCGCTCCCACTAAAATTGAATCCACTCAATTGGTACCTATCAACAAATAGAGAAAATGACAATGATCAAAGTATACATGATCTATCTACTATAATCCAATGGAATCGACAAAATTGAAACAGAAAATCATCATAGGTATGAACAAGAACATGAGAAAAGGAATAAACAACTTTATTATTGTAGAAGGAAGAGTTACACCCAATGCAGTTCAATCCCGTGTCACTCATTTAGCTTCAGGGCAACCCTCATCACACCAAAAGCACACCAATCTAGCAGCATAACATTACTTGACATGAACTAAAAGCTCAAACCAATAGTATTTCTCTACAATCTTCAAATTCTAGCCTCTAGATCACTATGATGAGTGATCAATTTATAGGGAAATTGAGGTGGGTTTTTCATAAATTGTGCATTGAATGGTTTTTCAAAATTGGATTTAGTTTAAATGGAGAAAGGGATGACAGGATAGGAGGTTAATTGATCCATAGCCTATCCAAATTCGAGCTCGGAAGAAGGTATAATAGTTGGGATCCTTCTAGAATGATCTAGAATCAAGGAATATTCCTAGAACCCTATGCAAATTTCGCTCATTCTCACCCAAGAAAAGTGTAAGTGGGCCTAAGTGCACTGAAGTGCAAGATTGAATGGGCCTACTTGCTATGCAGTGGAGTTTACCTTGACCAAGACTACGCTGGTGTCCCAAGGAGGCATTTCAGTAAGGTTTCAGGATAAGAAACTTTCATGGATGGAAGCATTCTTTGTGATGACTTCTCCAGGGCATGTAGCAACTGAAATAGGGTTTGATGAGCCCTACTTGTACTGATCTAAATGTCGGGAGTGATGTACCCAAATAGACCTGTAACAGTTGCCCCCTAAAGCATGAAGTCGAAGATGATAATGTCAAGTGATATGCTTTATAATGTGACAGGGAGGATCTGAAGCGAATGGTGACCTGCATCGATTACAATACATAATATCATGATATCTTTGAATTTTTCATGAATTGTTGAGGGAAGGCATACCCATACTCAGAATACAAACTTTTCATTACATGTACATAAATCAGATAGTCATCTACAGATATAGACCCATGATAAGATGACCATCTGTGTAAAGCCATCGTACAGACGATTTAGTACTCTCCTGAAATTGTAGCCCGAATGGATGAAACTAGATCCGAGGTCTTCTATATCATCCAATTATTTGCTCAAGTACAAGTCTATCCATGTGAAAATGTGATCTGAAGTCAAACATGGGAAGACACTATCTGATTACCTGCTAATGATGTAAGCTGTTAAGATACACGAGAGAGATCACTGATAATGATAATGATTCTCAAGGTGCTACAATACATTCCGCATGGTGTGAATAGATTTTTTGATGTCGAACACCATACAAAGTCTTTTGGTCGAAGGCCAATGATATCAACCTATCACCAGAAGCAAGAGACTTGCCATTGATGTATGCAAGCCTCAAGGTACTAGAAGGGTGTTTCTAAGTCAACTTCCTGGATAATGTGCTGATGTCGACAAGAAGTGACTCATCGCAGGAGGGCTCTGATGTATCCCCCATCAATTGTAGAAAATGAGTGCAATTATTTTGAGGACATAATTTGAGTGACGACACAAGGTTTAGGAATGGCGTCATGAAAATGAAGGTTTATAAGTATTGCAAAGGATGAAGTTTACTGAGTGACTTCTCTTGAACATGTCAGCAACACTGAATGAATTGGCAACATTGACCCAAAACCAAAGTGATAGATGGTGTGATAGACCAAAGGTATGATAATCGTCAAGCAGATAACCCAACCCAAATAGTCACAGAGATGAAGTGAAAGTGTCATGTTCAAGAGAGACTTGCTACCATAAAGTGATTTATCCCTTTTCCCATTTTCCACAGTCATTACTGACCATTACCTCTTCATTTTTTAACAAGCTTGAGGAGGATAACATATACTTTTAGTATAATTCCACCCTTTGGGTGAATCCATCACTATGTGATTTTTTAATATGTCTAGTGAAGGTGAAACTTGGTCTTGTCATGATTAACAAGTTTGTCACTATTTGATTTTTTAACAAGTTTAACAACAATGAGAACTCAGTCATTTTCATGTTTAGAGAGTTTGAAAAGGGACAAAAAGGAAACTCCACAAGTTCTTTTTCATAAATTTGTCTCTCAAGTTTGAAAAAGTGTAAAATAGTACAAGAGAGAACCTATTGACCATGTTCAATCAATGTATTCATTTTTCGTAAGTAATCTATCTCAATCCGGGAAAGGGTTAAACTTATACTAAGTAGATGTTGTTATCACCTAGAACTGCAGTGATATGTACATAATGTTGTCCATAAAATTTTTGTTGTCCAAAAATTAGGTGTCTAATGGTTGTGGCCCTATGTCTGCTACTTAGGGATTGTGTTTTATAAAGATATTCATATGAACCATTTTCAAAAACCGTTAGATATCCTCCATCATGATTATATTAGATTTGTCTTGTCTTATATACCTCACTAGTCCTTTTTGCATTTTTGCAGCGCAATTTCATTGGCTGATTTTGCAGCGCAATGATGTTTTAGTTCTTCACAGCATGTCAATAACCAGCCATTTCGTAGCACATGTTGTCAACTCATAATTGTCTGCGCTACGAAATCGCGGATTCGGGGATTTAAACAGCACTGATTCTTAGAATGTCATGTCTGAGGGATGAGTCAGTATGTCCGTCCATTTAATTGTCAGAATGGCGTCCCTTTCAAGCAAGTATAAGCCATCATTTCCCCAATAGGTTCATAACCGCGCACACAAAATCATTCAAATGGTCTGTAATGCCGGTAGTGGTATGATGTTTGTTAATGCTGTATGAATTGGTCCGTTCGCCTGATAAGACTGTTAAGTGCATAGGAGCCCGAATTCATTTTCTATAATAAACCTAATTGCAAGCGAGCCGGCGTTCAAAGTTTGAGTTTGCATTTGAACATTGAAGCTAGTAGTGTTTCTCTGCGCAAAGGAGTTCAAAGCAAAATGGAGAAGAAAGGGCATCGGTCTGGAAGGTGT
>APFE031449610.1:9913-88530 GCA_000404065.3 Pinus taeda | reverse complement strand
TGAACCTCCTCTGAAAGCCGCAACTTCTGGTGGTGGAATGAAGTCAATCCGATGAACGGTTTGCAAGATATTGACTGCCCTAGTTTGAAGCCGGAAACTGCCGAAACTGAAGCTGCAACTGCAGAAGTAAAGATTGACTTGCGAGGCCTAGAAGATGTCCTCTTTGGAACTGCGCTGTAGGTTCATCTGAAACTCCTCTGAAAGCCGCAACTTCTGGTGGTGGAATGAAGTCAATCCGATAAACGGTTTGCAAGATATCGACTGCCCTAGTTTGAAGCCGGAAACTGCTGAAACTGAAGCTGCAACTGCAGAAGTAAAGATTGACCTGTGTGGCCTAGAAGATCTCCTCATCTGAACTGCGCTGTAGGTTCATCTGAACCTCCTTTGGAAGCCGAAACTTTTGGTGGTGGAATGAAGTCAATCCGACGGTCGGTTTGTGAGATATCGTCTGCCCTAGTTTGATAATGAAGCCGCTAATGGTGATGCTGCTGATCTAGGGTTTGCTACTGCTGATATGAATCAGATTTATTGTACTATTTCTCTCTGCTGAATTATTGAAGATAAAAGAAGATTTGATCAAAGGGTTTCCCCACACATTGTGGGTTTGTCCCTGGCTAGCCGCCACATCTTCTGTCTCTTGTCTTGGCTTGTTTTCTATCGATCGTTTAATGTTCTATCTGCACTTTACTTTATGTACATGTGATTGCTAATCGGTGGAATATAATAAGAAAAAGAAGTAAACTGTTATAAGCATAGAACATACCATAACTTAACAGTTGCTGAAATGCTTTCTAGGCCTATTGTTAGTGCAACTACTTTACTCAAGCATAATTCTGTTTTACATGAAAGTTATATTGAGCAATATGCATTAGATAATGAATTTCAAGATGTTTATGCAAGCTTGAGTCAAGGTAACCATGTAGAGGAATTGGATTATCATTTGCATGACAACTTGCTGTACCATCTTGGCAAGCTTTGTATTCCAGAGGGAGAAAGAGTTAACATCATAAGAGAAGCACATACTTCTCTTATTGCTAGTCATTTCGATGTAAGTAAGACGGTGGCACATCTACAGAGGTATTATTATTGGCCTCGTATGCTTGAAAGCGTGTCTCGTTTTATTAAAAGATGTCCATTATGTGCAATCAGTAAGCCTAGCAATAGGAAGTTAGGATTGTACACACCACTTCTGGTTCCTACACGACCGTGGGAGTGTGTTTCTATGGATTTCGTAGGAGGTCTTCCATTGTCAAAAAGAGGTCATGATTATTTGTATGTAGTTATGGATAGGTTCAACAAAATGTGTATTTTGATGCCATGTAAAAAGCAAGTTACATTTGAACAAACTGCTTAGTTATTCTTTCAAGATGTTTGGGTGCATTTTGGATTGCCCACATCCATTGTTAGTGATCGAGATTCTCGCTTTGTTGAGAATTTTTGGTCAAGCTTGTGGGGATTCATGGACACCAAATTGAAAAAGAGTACAACTTTTCATCCACAAACAGATGGTCAAACAAAAGTGGTGAACAAAATAGTGATACATCTTCTTTGTGGGTATTGCAACAAGCATCCTAAGTTGTGGGATGAAAATTTGCACTATACTCAGCATGCTTACAATCGAGCCAAGCACTCTTCAACTCAAACTTTGCCATTTGAGGCATGCTTGGAATACTTTCCTAAATCTCCTTTTGATTTTATTTTTGGAAAACATGTTGCTATTGAAGGTCATAGCGACATAGACAAAGCAAGAAAGTTCATTGAACAAATCCAATTAGTACACCAAAAAGTTCAAGAACAGCTTGAGAAAAGCCAAGGCAAGTACAAAGCAAGGCATGACAAGCATCGTCAAGATCACAAGTTCCAAGTTGGTGATGAAGTTTGGCTTCACATTAACAAAGAGAGGCTCCAAGGAGAAGGTAAAAATATAAAACAAATTAGATATGGTCCATTCAGAATTTTGGAAAAGATTGGTAACAATGCCTTCAGGTTGGATTTGCCTTCATATATACAAATTTATGCTGTTGTTAATGTTGAGAATTTAAGGTTTGTATGAGCCCCCTTTGATTGAAGATCAAGGAGAGAATAGTCAAATTCCATCTATTGAAGAATTTTCTCCAGAATTCCTTGATGAGCTTCAGCAAGACACTATACTTGACAGAAGAACAAGGACATTAAAAAGGGGAAGTATCGATTATCTTCGAGTGGGGCTCAAGGGTACAAATCCTTTAAAATCCAAATGGATAGAGGTTGGAAAGATGAGGGAACTATATCCTCACTTGCTGGACAATTGAGAGTGATCCTTTTGGGGTCCAAAAGGCTTCCAGTGGGGAGTAGTGATCAGGTCCTCAAAATAGGCTCAAAACTCAAAGTGTCAAAGTCTTGATAAACTTAGCTTCAGATCGAAGAGCTCGTCATTCTGATTCCAATGGTGCGAACGACACTCGAATCTGAGCTTGTATGAAGAAGTTAGAGCAAGTCAAAGTTCAGGTTTGACTTGGACAGATGAAGCGCCAAGTGGCAAGGCCCTTTAGCGAATGGGGAAGCGCCAAGTGGTAGGCTGAGGCTGCCATTGGCCCCCGCATTTTGCAAATCGCATATCGCAAGTGTTTTGATGATCCAATATAAATGAAGTTGATTTTTATTTATGTGAGACCTAGTAGGTCGAATTATAATCTCAAGGATCCGAACATTATAAAAAAGTGCAAAATCTTGGTCACAAGCCGACCAAGTAGATTTTACAAATTATGAGATAACCATCCAACTGCTAGCAGCATTGACGACATCATGCTGAAGTAGGGTCGTTGGAGCGCCACATTGAGTCCTCTTGGTGCCAACCTGTGTTAGAGGGCTCCATAAATCATGAACAAGGGGATGGCTCCTTACACTCCATACAAGTCATCATGTGGGACTGTAAATTGATTTTGGAGCACGAAAATTGGTATCATGGCTTTCTTGATGATAGTATAGCCTGTGATCTTCCAATACTAAGGGCTTTGACAATGGTCCTTTCTCTCCCATGTCTCAAGGGAGGAGACAAACCACCTCTGGGCCTTCGATTAGCTGCCATATAATGCTAAACCGATCAAGGCACACTGTTCCAAGTGCATCATCTCGTGAATAATGTAGGGCAATGAGCATACTGCTGAAGGTGTTGACGGTGCCCATGTCATGGAATGATGCTCTACACATGATGGGAGTCCCATGGCTCTCAATGCTTCACCCAGGAGTGTCAATATGATCCTATTGTGGACATGGGCCCTACTTAAGTTGCCCAACCCATGATGAAACCACCTACCAATTACATATAATATCCAACGCACATCTCACAATTAGGTACAATAATTCATTGGTACATCTAAGTGAACCAAACTTTTTAATCAAGGCACATTGAGACTCCATAGTGGGATTCCTTTCCAAATTTAGTGTTACCTCCCTAGGTAGGAGTTGGTAATAAACAACCCTATTAGGTGTTCGCAGTCCGTAAGGGGAAAGACAAGTCCCTGGTACATCCTTTAATTGATAGGTGTCATGTGAATGATGATGAATGGATGGGGACATGGGGGTACGAAGGCCAAATGCCATGGGTTCAAGGATGGCAATGATGATTATTTGGGTGTATAGATGTAGGAGGGATCAATCCTAGATACATGAGTTACCCTATCGTTTGTTTTGCCACCCTTCTTTATGTTCCTTTTGCCTTTTCTTGTTTTTTCTTTGTATTGCTGGACGCGGCTCCAGGAAATGAGAGCATGTTGCGTAAGATATAAGCAGTTATTACCCCCTTAAGGTGGGGTAGTTCATCGCCCACCAGGGGTTGGGACTTGCATGGGTTCCTCAATGATTTGGGGGCACTCAGAGCGCCCTCAGAACTAGGGTGATGGCCATAATAAGGGGTAGATCTCATGCTCAAATTTTTCCCATGTGTTATATTAAATGCCCAGACCATCTTTTGCATTTTATAAAGTTGTTTTTCTTTTGTTTCTTGCTTGTGGCCATGATAATATTTTAAAATTATTTTAACTACATCAACGTTCAAGGAAACATTTCCAGGCCCAACCCAGACATGTGGACAAGGGGAGGAGAGGGTGTGCCTACGCCTTGTGGACCAAGAGGATGAATATGAATAAATAGGGATTATAATGTGTGGAGGGAAGTGAAAAATGTGGATGGGGAAACAGGACCGCACTACCAAATTCAAGGTTTCCCAAGTAGTGCCCTTCCCAAAGCCACAGGGAAATAGGGGAGATACCATGAGACAAGGATTGAGGATTAACCCCCCCATTTGAGGTGAGGGAACAAAACTAGGGTCAAAGCCATTCCTTTTTTCCAGTCACTCAATAATCCATACGCAGGATGCCCAAGGAAAAACAAGCATAAGCACTCGATTTCACAATGAAAAACGTACCTTTTGGGTAGGATAGCCCACCTTCAAATCTATGTTCTCGAAAGATGAGAGATGGGGCATATGACTGATGCAGGGAGCAGAGATCAAATGTCTCAATGTATCAACTACACTGGTGGTTTTCAGGGGCTACATGTTGTTGAGTGAGAAGATATCTAGGAGATTTTTTTCTCCAATGGGGTTAGACACTTTTGATGGGTAACAAAAGTGTCTAACACTGAGATTACCAAACTCGCATCTTTTGCATGTCTCAACAAGCTCCTACATCATTAACTACCATAAAGTACAAGTATGGATCTTCTAATTCTTCTCTCTTTCTTTCTATTTTCATTTATCTTTTTGATATTTCGCACTCTAGTTATGGCTTTGTATTACCACCCAAAACCCTCCCTTTAAATCTTAATGCCTTATATATACAAGTATGACCCTAGTGCTAATGGAAGGTATAAGATAGACCCTAGGGTAATGGAAGAGCCATACCTACCGTAACCCTAGTATCTTGTTCACATGTTGTAGGTCAATTGTTCTCAGACACAGGGGAAAATAAATAAAAGAAACTAAGTCTGATGAATGATAATAATTTCAAAGTGTTTTAGACTTAGGACTAATATGATTTGTGATATTTCATGATCTATATGTTGATTTTTGGTCGCATCGGATGTGCTCTAGCCATGAAAATTGGTGGAGAGGCTAAGGTACATGAGATCTCCAAGGCCCAGAAATCGTTTGGAGAAATTCCACCCGGATGAAGATATATTAAAATAATTAATATTTTTAATGGGTTCTTAAGTTTAAACTTAGGAAAATAAAAATATTAATGTGTATTAATATAAAATGGGTGAGAAAGTTCTAAGTGACGAGGATCAAGCCAGATCTAATCTTAGCCGTTGATTAGGGACTTAATCTCGACCGTAGAATTGTCAACAGGAAAAGTATTCGATTTTCGATTTTTGAGGGTCAGTTGGAGACACACTAAGAGAGATCAAGAATTCGATTTTCTAGGGCTGGGTTTGTTGAGGAAATTGAATTAGAGATCAGTTGAAGTGAGGGGTAGTTCAGCAAGGGATTTTGATCCAAGGCGGAAGAATACATATGAGAGAGGCAACAAAGTGTCGGAGAGGCAGCGCAGAGCCTACGAGGGCTGATGCAGAGGCTAAGGAGGCCAACGAAGAGGCAGACACAGAAGCCAAAGAGGCAGACGCAGAGGACGTAGAGGCTGACATAGACAATGCAGAGGGTTGTAGAAGTTGACGTTGGGCTGAAGAGGTTGCATTGAGGAGGTTTTGTGGAGCAGACTGAGAGTAGATCAACTAGGAGAGGGTGATGGATTTCCAGAGGAATGCTTGGAGCAGCTTTCATTGTCCAACACAAGGAACAACTAGAGTCACTGTGGGGTTGATCATTCAGTTGTTGTTTTGCCGGAATATCTGTCTCCGGAGAGAGGTACTACTGCCAAGGATATTCTCTAAAGGGTGAGCCATTTCTGGCACCCTTGAAGGGTGAGCCATTTTTGGCACCCTAGCTGTATTCAGAAATCTGCTTAGTAATAAAACCCTCATATATGCTGCACCAGTTTTCCCGAATTGGGTTTTTCCGGGGATAGTTGTCCAAAAATAACAGTGTCCCTTGTGTTGTCTTAGTTTATTTCAGTTGTTGATTTGTATATTTGTGAAGGCTGCAATTATGTTTACTTGGATGTTTATGTTATTAAATAACTTGTTAATGTAAAGAACAAGTAGGAGATAATAAACCAACTATTGCAGTAGGGGTTTTTGATGTGTTAGATTTAGAAAATTTCACATTATATTGCCTGTTTATGCAAATAGAAAATAAAAGAATGAGGTTTTTTATTTTTGAAAGTGGTTGAAAGGAAACAATAATGCTTAAACTAGAATCACGACTATGGGATCTAAAAGACAAATTTGTAGAGCTATTTGTTTAAGAATGACTGGGACCAAGAAAGTTGCAAATTGCATATTGTATCCAACCCTATCTGTTTAAGAATGACTGGGACCAAGAAAGTTGCAAATTTCATATTGTATCCAACCCTATCTTGTTATCAATTGTTGCAAAAAATTTCTTTGAAAGGGCCTGTTACAGTAAAATTTTGTAGGCCTAGTGCAAATCCTCACTAGGAAGATCCAAACCTCGTGGCAACAAGAGATGGGGCACACTATCACCTCAACAACCTTTCTCTAGCTATATAGTGGTATATTGCACCACAAGAAAGAATTCCTTGTATATGGATCACCTTGAGTATATTTAACAAGGAAGGTTTAAACGATGTAGCATGCTTTCGTAGAAACGAGTCTAGAACCAAAATGTAATTTGTAAAATTTTATATAAACATAAAAGTGAAGAAACTCACTAGTTTACTTTTTATTTTTTATGGTTATATTTTTCTATTCTTAGGGTTTTTTGAATAATAAAAATTAAGGACAATTGCAGAATTTAGTAAAAAGAGATGGTCCTTTGGTGGAATAAGGAGTGTGCCTTATTTCCACTAGGCCTATGGGGTCAAATCGATGCCCCTCTTGAGTTTGGTTGATCAATGATTGTGGATTATGGCCAAAGGAGGAAACCCATAAGTTAAATGAGCTTGCGCCTAATCAAGAACAAGTTTTGAAACCAAGCCCTAATAGAAAGAATTATACTTAGGAAAAATCCTTCAACAAATAGATTAACTATGATGCAAAATAAACCGAATCCCTTGGTGAGGATCACTAGGGCATGGCCCAACAAGAAGAAACAAACTCTATCTTACATCAACAAGAGAGATGTGCCAGTAAAACCCTACACATCCCTTAGCAAGTGACAAAGCTTCTTTTTAAATGTGTTGATCTAGTTAGTTTTTGTAGTATTATTTAATTATCCACAAATCCCCTTAAGCAATATATGAAATCAACTAAGAAATATAATTCATGATGAACACCAAAGATTTCATGAAAATGTTTCACATTATGGAAAACCGATGTCAACAATTCACAATGATTTGCAAACGAGGGAGATTTCTCTATTTATAGGTTAGGATCTCTACATCTTTTCTCCTTTTGATTGAAAAAACAAGTGACTTTTCATCCACAATATGCTTGACGATTAAGTCAAACTACAAGTTATTTCATTAAATTACCTAAAACTCAAAATAGGTGAGACATCCCACCAATTAGAGGTTAGATTTGACAAAAGGAGGTCTGAATTGACCTTAAGGGTACAACATTCCATAACGAATAGCTTGACATTGCTTGAAAAATTAACTTGAGTGCTTAGAAAGTAAAAAATTCCACTTTGTTTGCACAATGTTGCTTGAATTACGACATTGTCCTTTCCAACGGCTAGTATAATGTGGACAACCTCCCTTTGCTTTGTGCAAAGATGATTAAAACCATGCTTTTAGTCTCCTTGCTTGATTTTCAATTGAAATGTCCCTTGGATTGCTTGGAGACTTAAATGGCCTTTTGTTTTGCCTCAACATTCCTCCAAATTGACCTTTGCATGGTCCAGTGGGTAGAAAGGGCAGAGGACACTCCTTATTTGGGTCCATTTGCCTGCTTTTTTTGTGTGGTTTAAGGCTTGAACTTTCCTACGCATGAGTTTCCCTTAGTCTATGGTTTGTCCTTGACTTTGCTTTTACATCTTGCTTACTCAACACATTTTCCATGTTACCTCTTTTAACCTCATGCCTACACCAGGGGAAGTCACCTCGTTTTTGAAGGTACCTCAAATGGGACATTAAAGGGGGTGTTAAGAGTGCCTTGACTTGGAGGTCACAAGATATCTTTCCACTGCCTTGGAGGATGTGGGTCACTGGATTAGGGAGCTCAAATGCATCACAAAATTTGAGACTTCCATGAAGAATGATGGTCATAGCCAAAGAGGTATGCATACATATGGATATGGTTGATTTGGGGAACAAAGATTGCATTGAGATAATGGGAAAGTCAGGGGAAAAGTACAATAATTGATCACATTTATAGGGTTACTCAACAAGTGCTCCTATAAATCATCAGTCATAGTAGATCCACCTCTTGATGTTCGTATATCACCGTAAGAGATAAGAATGTTGCATGATGCTTTCTTTCCTATACTATTCTTCTCTTTTCCTGACCCATCGAATGCTGAATGAAATCCTTTCCTTATAGTACTAACCTTTCTCCAGTGGCTTGTGGATTAGACAAGCCTCATAAGGTTTCCATTATTAATATGCTCTTCCATGTTGAGTGATGCTTTGTTTTTGGGAGCGACCATTGTGAGAGAAACCTAGGCCTTATGTGGTGAGGGTTTCTCAAAAAAATAATAGCACCCCCATTCATACTTTTAATAATGAACCCTTTTTCTATATCCTCTCTCTCTGTTTTTTTTTGCTTGCCCCATTCCTTGGCTACATCACCTCTAGTGGGTCTCTTTAGGTTGTTTTCTCAGGTAGGGCATGACTTGAGATGGCTTTCTCTTAGATGGGACCAATCACCGTGCCCCTCCATTGCCTATTAAGGACTTTGGTCTTGGTTGTCGCATCCTATCCTCTCTCTCTGTTTTTTTTGCTTGCCCCATTCCTTGGCTACATCACCTCTATTGGGTCTCTTTAGGTTGTTTTCTCAGGTAGGGCCTGACTTGAGATGGCTTTCTTTTAGATGGGACCAATCACCGTGCCCCTCCATTGCCTATTAAGGACTTTGGTCTTAGTTGTCGCATCCTATAGTCTGCAGCTATGGGATCGCATCTCTAACCATTGCTCCAATGCTTTCTTCCACTCATCTATTGCATTCTCCAGTTCAACACTAAGATTGTCAACTTTTTCTTCTTTCCTTCACTATTTATGCTCCAGAGTTCTCAATTATCACCTCTTTCATTTGCTATCTCAAATAATGTTGCCACCTCTTACTTCTTGGCTTCAATTTTTCAACTCTATTGTTGTCCCCTCTTGCGTATTTGGTTCAGTTTTTTGGTCCTTGATTTAGTAAATTTGATGTCTCTTTCCTCCACTAGTTGATCCCTACCTTTGCCACCTGTCCTTGTTTGTCCTCTTCTCACCTTCACTCGCTTCTCAACCTCATCGAGATTTTCTATTGTTATTGTCTCCTTGTATGCAGCAAGCCATTTACTTTTATGTTGCAGGTTGTGTTACCAGAATCTAGCAGGCCGTAAGGAGGGAAGGGCTATGGGTCAAAGAGGTAAACTAAGTGATAACAATGGGAAGATGTCCCACAGTCACAACAACCAAGGCCCCCTTCTCTTTATGGACTTTTCGTGATGTGAGGCATCCCAGTAGATAAACAATCATCTTTAATTGATGTTCTAGGGTTTGAGGCTAGGGTTTGAGGTACTAGGTGATGAGGTAGGAATTCTTAAGGGAAGCTCAATTTGATAATATGGAACTTCAGACGGGTTTTAGTTCCCTATAAGAGACCTAGAAGAAACTTGCACATGATCCAGGGTTTTGTGAATTATCGTGGTTAAAGGTACTCCCGAGATCAAGGCAAGGGGAGGAAAAGGCTTCTTATGATTTATTCCAATGAATACTAAGCTTATACAACCCTCGAAGAAGTCCCCAAGCCAAGGAAATGCAAAGTATGGTTTCCCTTCTAAGGCACACCTCGGGCAAGGGTTTTTATGGATGAAAACAGAAGAGATACTTGTGAAACTTTGAGGTCTTGTAATTAAGTCCCTAAGCTTGAAGTCTATGATCCCAGTATCCACCCTTTCATTCTCTAGAGAATATCGCTCTACTGCCCTAACCTAGCGTCCAAGAATAGAGGATCAGAACTTTGGGAGAAGAAAATATTGAGAAAGAAGGATCTGATCACGAAAAGCAAAATTTTATGTAGGAAAAGCAAAATTTCATCGACTAGAAACATGCATCACATGTCATGCTATGACTAACATGTGCAATCGCCAACCAAATAACTTTTGAAATAAATTTTCAAAAATTAGGGCACAATATAGCATTAATCTAGTTGCAACAATTCCATACATTATACATTTTTCACGAATAAAACTTCAACAAGAGGCACTTACAAGATGACAATATGATATTTCCATCCACAAATCAAGAGAGCTCCAAATAAAATCAAATTTCAGCTCCAAATATCGAAATGCATCCATGATATTTAGTAGCTAATCCAAAGAAAAGGTTCGGATTTGCCAAGAATGCCAAAATTCCCAAGTGTTTTGATGATCCAATATAAATGAAGTCGAGTTTTATTTATATGAGACCTAGTAGGACGAATTATTATCTCAAGGAACTTACATTATAAAAATGTGCAAAATACAAGCCTTGGTCACAAGCCGACCAAGTAGCTTTTACAAATTATGAGATAACCATCCAACTGCTAGCCCCATTGATGACATCATGCTGACGTAGGGTCAGTGGAGGGCCACCATGAGTCTTCTGGATGGCAATGTGTGTGAGAGGGCTCCATAAAGCATGAACAAGGGGATGGCTCCTTACTCTCCATACAAGTCACATGTGTGGCCGCAAATTGATTTTGGGGCACGAAAATTGGTCTCATGGGTCGCTTGATGATATAATAGTCTGTGATGCTCCAATGCTAAGGGCTCTGACAATGCTCCTTTCCCTCCCATGTCTCAAGGGAAGAGACAAACCACCTATGGGCCTTGGATTAGCTGCCATATAATGCTAAGGCGATCAGAGCACATTGGTCCAAGCACATCATCTCGTGAATAATGTAGGGAAATGAGTAGAATGCTAAAGGTGTTGAGGGTGCCCATGTCATGAAATGATGATATACACATGATTGGAGTCCCATCACTCTCAATGCTTCACCCAAGAGTGTCAATATGATCCTATTGTGGACACGGGCCCTACTTAGGTTACCCAACCCATGATGAAGCCACCTACCAGTTACATATAATATCCAATGCACATCCTCACAATTTGGTACAATAGTTCATTGGTACATCTAAGTGAACCAAACTTTTTTTATCAAGGGCACATTGAGATTTCATAGTGGGATTCCTTTCCAAATTTAGTTTTACATCCCTAGGTAGGAGTTGGTAATAAACAACCCTGTTATGTGTTCCTTGTCCATAAGGGGAAAGACAGGTCCCTAGTAAATCCTTTAATTGATAGGTGTCAAGTGAATGATGATGAATGGATGGGGACATGGGGGTACCAAGGCCAAATGCCATGGGTTCAAGGATAGAAATGATGATTATTTGGGTGTATAGATGTAGGATGGAGCAATTGTGGATACATGAGTTACCCTATCATTTGTTTTTCCACCCTTCTTTATGTTCCTTTTGCCTTTTCTTTATTTTTCTTTGTATTAATGGTTGCGGCTCCAGGAAATGAGAGCATGTTGTGTAAGATATACACAGTTATTATCCCCTTAAGGTGGGGCAATTCATTGCCCATCAGGGGTTGGGGTGTGCATGGATTTCTCAATTGTTTGGCGTCACCCATAGCGCCCTCGGAACCACGGTGATGGCCGTAATAAGGGGTAGATCTCATGCTCAGATTTTGCCCATGTGCTATATTAAATGTCCTGACCATCTTTTGCATTTTATAATGTTCTTTTTCTTTTGTTTCTTGCTTGTGGCCATGATAATATTTTAACATTCTTTTAACTACATTAACATCTGAGGAAACATTTCCAGGCCCGTCAATGGGGAAAACAAGACTGCACTACCAAATTCAGGGTTTCCCAAGTAGTGCCCTTCACAAAGACATACAGAAATAAGGGAGATCCCACGAGACCAGGATTGATGATTATCAACCCCCCCCCCCCCCCCCCCAACTGCCCCATTTGAGGTGAGGGAACAAAACTACGGTCAAAGCCATTCCTTTTCTCCAAGACACCCAATAATCCATACACTAGATGCCCAAGGAAAAACAAGCATAAGCACCCGATTGTGTAATGAAAAATGTACCTTTTGGGTAGGATAGCCCACCTTCAATCCTATGTTCTCGAGATGGGCGATGGGACATATGACTGATGCAGGGAGAAGAGAGAAAATGGCTCAATGCATCAACTACACTCGTGGCTTTTAGGGGCTACATGTTGTTGAGTGAGGAGATATCTAGGAGAAATTTTTCTCCAATGGGGTTAGACACTTTTGATGGGTAACATGCATTTTTTGCACTGAGATTACCACACTTGCAGCTTTTGCATGTCTCAACAAGCTCGTACATCATCAACTAGCATCAAGTACAAGTATGGATCTTCTAATTCTTCTCTCTTTCTTTCTATTTTGATTTATCTTTTTTATATTTCACACTCTAGTTATGGCTTTGTATTACCACCCAAAACCCTCCCTTTAAATCTCAATGCCTTATATATACAAGTAAGAAACTAGGGCTAATGGAAGGTACAATATAGACACTAGGGATAATGAAAGAGTCATACCTAGTGTAACCCTCGTATCTTGTTCACACGTTGTAGGCCAATTGTTCTCAGACACAGGGGAAATTAAATAAAAGAAATTAAGTCTAATGAATGATAATAATTTCAATGTGCTTTAGACTTAGGACTAATATGATTTGTGATATTTCATGATCTATATTGTAGATTTATGCAAATAGAAAATAAAACAATGAGATTTTCTATTTTTGAGCATGGTTGAAAGGAAATAATAATGTTTAAGCTAGAATTACGACTATGGGGTATAAAAGCCAAATTTGGAGGGCTATTTGTTTAAGAATGATTGGGACCAACAAAGTTGAAAATTGCATATTGTATCCTTATCTTTTTATCAATTGTTGCAAAAATTTTCTTTGAAAGGACCTGTCACAGTAAAATTTTGCAGGCCTAGTGCAAATCCTCACTAGGAAGATCCAGACCTCATGGCAATAAGAGATTAGGCACTACTCTCACCTCAACAACCTTTCTCCAAGTATATAGTGGTACATTGCACCACAAGAAAGAATTCCCTGTATGTGGATCACCCTAGAGTATATTCAACAAGGAAGATTTAAACGATGTGGCATGCTTTCGTAGAAATGAGTCTAGAATCAAAATGTAATTCGTTATATCTTATATAAACATAAAAGTGAAGAGACTCACTGGTTTACTTTTTTTTTATGGTTATATTTTTCTATTCTTAGGGATTTTTGAATAATAAAAATTAAGGACAATTGCAGAATTTAGTAAAAAGAGATTCTTGTTTGGTGGAATAAGGAATGTGCCTTATTTCCACTAGGGCTATGGGGTCAAATCAATGCCCCTCTTAAGTTGGTTAATCAATGATTGTGGATTATGGCCGGAGGTGGAACCCCATAAGTTAAATGAGCTCACGCCTAATCAAGAACAAATTTTTGAAACAATCCCTACTAGAAAGGATTAGAAAGGATTATACTTAGGGAAAATCCTTCAACAAATAGATCAACTATGATGCAAAATAAATTGAATCCCTTGGTGAGGAGCACTAGGACATGGCCCAACAAGAAGAAACAAAATCCACCTTACATCAACAAGAGAGATGTGCAGGTAAAACCCTAGACATCCCTTAGCAAGTGACAAAGCTTCCTTTCAAATGGGTTGATCTAGTTAGTTTTGGTAGTATTCTTTAGTTATGCACAAATCCCCTTAAGAAATATGTGAAATCAACGAAGAAATATAATTCATGATAAACACCAAAGATTTCATGAAAATGTTTCACATTATGGAAAACCGATCTCAACAATTCACAGTGATCTGCAAACGAGGGAGATTTCTCTTTTTATAGGTTAGGATCTCAACATCTTTTCTCCTTTTGATTGAAAAAACAAGTGACTTTTCATCCACAATATGCTTGACGATTAAGTCAAACTACAAATTATTTCATTACATTACCTAAAACTCAAAATAGGTGAGACATCCCACCAATTAGAGGTTAGAGGTTATATTTGACAAAAGGAGGTCTGAATTGACCTAAGGGTACAACATTCCATAAATAATAGCTTGACATTGCTTGAAAAATTAACTTGAGAGCTTAGGAAGTAAAAAATTCCACTTTGTTTGCACAATGTTGCTTGAATTACGACGTTGTCCTTTCCAACGGCTAGTATAATGTGGACAACCTCCCTTTGCTTGGTGCAAAGATGATTAAAACCATGCTTTAAGTCTCCTTGCTTGATTTTCAATCGAAATGTCCCTTGGATTGCTTGGAGACTTAAATGGCCTTCTGTTTTGCCTCATCATTCCTCCAAATTGACCTTTACATCGTCCAATGGGTAGAAAGGGTGGAGGACACTCCTTATCTGGGTCCATTTGCCTGCTTTTTTTGTGTGGTTGGGTGGAGGACACTCCTTATTTGGGTCCATTTGCTTGCTTTTTTTGTGTGGTTTAAGGCTTGAACTTTCCTGCACATGAGTTTCCCTTAGTCTATGATTTGACCTTGACTTGCTTTTACATCTTGCTTACTCAACACATTTTCCATGTTACCTTTTTAACCTCATGCTTGCACCAGGGGAAGTCATCTCGTTTTGAAGGTACCTCAAAGATGCAAATTGGACATTAAAGGGGGTGTTAAGAGTGCCTTGACCTGGATTTGAATACTCTTGACTTGGAGGTTGCAAGATATCTTTCCACTGCCTTGGAGGATGTGGGTCACTACACATTAGGGAGCTCAAATGCGTCACAAACTTTGAGACTTCCATGAAGAATGATGGTGATAGCCAAAAAGGCGTGCATACATATGGATATGGTTGATTTGGGGAACAAAGATTCGCATTGAGATAATGGGAAAGTGAGCGGAAAAGTACAATAAGTGATCACATTTATTACTCAACAAGTGCTCCCATAAATCATCAGTCATAGTAGATCCACCTCCTGATGCTTGCATATCACCGTAAGAGATAAGAATGTTGCATGATGCTTTCTTTCCCATACTATTCTTCTCTTTTGCAAGATATCTTTCCACTGCCTTGGAGGATGTGGGTCACTACACATTAGGGAGCTCAAATGCATCACAAACTTTGAGAATTCCATGAAGAATGATGGTGATAGCCAAAAAGGCGTGCATACATATGGATATGGTTGATTTGGGGAACAAAGATTGCATTGAGATAATGGGAAAGTGAGCGGAAAAGTACAATAAGTGATCACATTTATAGGGTTACTCAACAAGTGCTCCCATAAATCATCAGTCATAGTAGATCCACCTCCTGATGCTTGCATATCACCGTAAGAGATAAGAATGTTGCATGATGCTTTCTTTCCCATACTATTCTTCTCTTTTCCTGAACCATCGAATGTTGAATGAAATCCTTTCCTTCTAGTCCTAACCTTTCTCTAATGGCTTGTGGATTAGACTAGCCTCATAAGGTTTCCATAATTAATATGCTCTTCCAGGTTGAGTGATGCTCTGTTTTTGGGAGGGACCATTGTGAGAGAAACCTAGGCCTTATGTGGCGAGGGTTTCTCAAAAAAATAATAACACCTCCATTCATACTTTTTATAAGGAACCCCTTTTCCTATATCCTCTCTCTCTGTTTTTTTTGCTTGCCCCTTTTCTTGGCTACATCACCACTAATGGGTCTCTCTAGGTCTTCTTCTCAGGTAGGGCCCGAATTGAGATGTCTTCTTCTTAGATGGGACCAATCACTGTGCCTCTCCATTGCCTATTAAGGACTTTGGTCTTGGTTGTCGCATCCTATAGACTGCAGCTATGGTCTCACATCTCTAACCATTGCTACAATGCTTTCTTCCACTCGTCTATTGCATTTTCCAGTTCAACACTAAGATTGTCAACTTTTTCTTCTTTCATTCACTATTTGTGCTCTAGAGTTCTCAATTCTCACCTCTTTCATTTGCTATCTCAAATAATGTTGCCACCTCTTACTTCTTGGCTTGAATTGTTCATCTTTATTGTTGTCCTGTCTTGTGTATTTGGTTCAGTTTTTTGGTCCTAGCTTCAGTAAATTTGATCTCTCTTTCCTCCACTAGTTGATCCCTACCTTTGCCACTTGTCCTTCCTTGTCCTCTTCTCACCTTCATTCGCTTCTCAACCTCATTGAGATTTTCTATTTTTATCGTCTCCTTGTATGTGGCAAGCCATTTACTTTTTTGTTGTAGGCTGTGTTAACAGAATCTAGTAGGCCCTAAGGAGGAAAAGGATATTGGTCAAAGTGGTAAACTAAGTGAAAACAATGGGACGATGTCCCACAGCCACAACGATCAGTGTCCCCTACTCTTTATGCACTTTTCATGATGTGAGGAGTCCCAGTAGATAAACAATCATCTTTAATTGATGTTCTAGGGTTTGAGGTACTAGGTGATGAGGTAGGACTTCTTAAGGGAAGCTCAATATGATAATATGGCACTTCAAAAGGGTTTTAGCTCCCTATAAGATACCTAGAAGAAACTTGCACGTGATCTAGGGTTTTGTGAATTATCGTGGTCAAAGGTACTCTCGAGATCAAGGCAAGGGGAAGAAAGGGCTTTTTATGACTTATTTCAG
Source organism: Pinus taeda (assembly GCA_000404065.3). NCBI lineage: Eukaryota > Viridiplantae > Streptophyta > Pinopsida > Pinales > Pinaceae > Pinus > Pinus taeda. The sequence continues at coordinate 71,732 of APFE031449610.1, read as the reverse complement.
TGAATACTAAACTCATACAACCCTCGAAGAAGTCCCCAAGCCAAGGAAATGTAAAGTAGGGTTTTCCTTCTAAGGCACACCTCGGGCAAGGGTTTTTATGGATGAAAACACAAGAGATGCTTGTAAAACTTTGAGGTCTTGTAACTAAGTCCCTAAGCTTGAAGTCTATGATCCCAATATCCACCCTTTCATTCTCTATAGAATATCGCTCTATTCCCTAACCTAGCTGTCCAAGAATAGAGGATCAAAACTTTGGGAGAAGAAAATATTGAGAAAGAAGGATTTGATAACGAAAAGGAAAAAATTATGTAGGGAAAGCAAAATTTAGTCGACTAGAAACATGCATCACATGTCATGCTATGAGTAACATGTGCAGTTACCAACCAAATAGCTTTTGAAATAAATTTTCAACATTTAGGGCACAATATAACATTAATCTAGTTGCAACAATTCCATACATTATACATTTTTCAAGAATAAAACTTCAACAAGAGGCACTTATAAGAAAACAATATGATATATCCATCGACAAATCAAGAGATAGCTTCAAAGAAAATTGAATTTTTGCTCCAAATATCGAAATGCATCCATGGCATTTGGTATCTAATCCAAAGAAAAAGTTTGAATTTGCCAAGAATGCTAAAATTCCCATGTGTGATGATGATCTAGTATAAATGAAGTTGATTTTTGTTTATATGAGACCTAGTAGGTCGAATTCTTATCTCAAGGACTGTAACACTATAAAAATGTGCAAAATACAAGCCTTCGTCACAAGACGATCAAGTAGCTTTTACAAATCACGAGATAACCATCCAACTGATAGCCAAATTGATGACATCATGCTGAAGTAGGGTCACTGGAGGGCCACATTGAGTCCTCTTGGTGCAAACGTACATGTGAGGGCTCCATAAATCATGAACAAGGGGATGGCTCCTTACTCTCCATACAAGTCATCGTGTGGGGCTGCAAATTGATTTTGGGGCACGCAAATTGGTCTCATGGGTCTCTTGGTGATAGAATAGCTTGTGATGCTCCAATACTAGGGGCTCTGACAATGGTCCTTTCCCTCCGATGTCTCAAGGGAGGAGACAAACCACCTCTGGGCCTTGTATCAACTGCCATGTAGTGCTAAGCTGATTGGGGCACACTGGTCCAAGCACATCATCTTGTGAATAATGTAGGTCAATGAGCAAATTGTTAAAGGTGTTGAGGGTGCCCATGTCATGGAATGATGCTCTACGCATGATGGGAGTCCCATGACTCTCAATGCTTCACCCAGGAGTTTCAATATGATCCTATTGTGGACATGGGCCCTACTTAAGTTTCCCAACCCATGATGACACCACCTACCAATTACATATAATCTTTAATGCACATCCTCACAATTAGGTACAATAATTCATTAGTACATCTATGTGAACCAAACTTTTTTTATCAAGAGCACATTGAAACTTCATAGTGGGATTCCTTTCCAAATTTACTCCTACCTCCGTAGGTAGGAGTTGATAATAAACAACCCTATTAGGTGTTTGCAGTCCCTAAGGGGAAAGACACGTCCCTGGTACATCCTTTAATTGAATTGATAGGTGTCATGTGAATGATGATGAATGGATGGGGACATGGGGGTACCAAGGCCAAATGCCATGGATTCAAGAATGGCAATAATGATTATTTGGGCATATAGATGGAGGAGGGAGCAATTGTGGATACATGAGTTACCATATCGTTTGTTTTGCCACACTTCTTCGTTGATTTGGGGTAGCATCAGATGTGCTCTAAGCCTCAAATTTTGAAAATTTTGTAGGGAGGCTTGGGCACAGGTATTCCAAAGAACCCAGAAAGCGTTTTGGGAAATTCCACCTAGAAGTAATTTTGTTAAAAAAAAATAATAGTTTTAATGGGGTTCCTTAGTCTAAACTTCGGAAAATTAAAATATTAATGTGTATTAATATAATTAGGGGTGAAACTTCTAGAAAAACCATGGATCAAGCCAAAACGATCTGAGCCTTTGATTAAGATGTAACCTAGGCTCTTGGTTGTCCAACAAGAAGATATAAGGAGCTTGAGGGTCATTTGGAAAACACATAGAGAGACTGAGAAAATCGATTTTCTGAAGTGAGAAGTTCTCAGGTGGAAAATCGATTCAGAAGATCTTGCAGCAGAGGGGCAGTGAGAATCTGGGAGAAGGAATTTCCTGTTGATTTGGGGTAGCATTGAATGTGCTCTAGCCATGAAAATTGGTGGAGAGGCTAAAGCACATGAGATCTCCAAGACCCAAAAATGGTTTTGGTAGATTCGAATCGGTTTGGGAGATATTAAAATAATTAATATTTTTAATGGAGTTCCTAAGTCTAAACTTATGAAAATTAAAATATTAATGGGTTTTAATATAAAACTGGGTTAGAAGGTTCCAAAAGTCATGGATCAAGCCAAATCTAATCTTAGCCGTTGATTAGAGATTTAATCTCGGCTGTTGAAGGACCAACGAGAAAAGTATAAGAGGAGGCTTGAGGGTTAGTTGGAAGATACACCAGAGTCATCAGTCATTCATTTTGCCATTCATTTTGCTAGAGCGGGGTTACTAAGCAAAGCTGAATCAGTGATCAGCAGCGAGGGGTAGTGAGTACTGGGCAGAGAAGCAGAGACAGTGCTAAGAGACCAGCGTAGAAGCAAAGAGCGAGAGGTAGCAGCTAGTTTAGGCCACGCAGAGCCCAACAGAGACAACGCAGAGGCCAGAGGGACTGCGTCATCCACGTAGAGGCTGCAGGAGGCTGACGCAGAAGCTAGAAGGGCCAACGCAGAGCTTTAGAGACGCTAGAGAGGGTTTTGTGGGATAGGTTTTCTGAATACCTGTTTCCGAATAGAGAGGTATTGTTGCCGTTTATTTTTCTCTGTCGGGTGAGCCGGTTAGGCACCTAGTTGTACTCGATGAAATACTGCATAATAATCAACCCTCAGAATAGCTGCACCGGTTTTCCTGCATTGGGTTTTTTCGGGGACATTTGTCCAAAAATAACGGTGTCACTTGTGTGTTTGTTTTCTTTCAGCTGATGATCTGTAGATGTTGCGACTGTATTGTGTTTATTTCAGTATTTAAATGTTTTAAATAACTTGTTCAGAATTTGCAAGTAGAAGAAATAAACCAACAGAATACAGATTAATTTTCTAAGTTAGACTTAGAAAATTCAATGGTACTAGAGCGTGGTTGCAGATCACAGGAGAGCTGAAGACATCAACTGAGCAGAGCATTTGCAGCAGAATCCACTGTTCCGAGTGATAGTCACTGATCCTTGCAGAAGCGACAGAGGAAGGGTTGACGTAGAGGGACTACGTCATTAGTCCGGGCCTGAGAGAGGCCAATGCAGATGCTAAGGAGGGCAGAAAGAGGCTCACGCAGAGGCTAGGAGGGCTGACGCAGTTGGCTGAGGGAGTTGTTTTGCAAGTGCCGGGATTGCGTAGAGCCAAGAGGCTCAATCCTTCAGTTGTTGGGGCGAAGGTAGCTATAGTCATTTTGCGGGAGCAAAGCTAATGGGGAACTGTGGTTAGAACAGTACCTAACAGGGCAAAACCAAGGTAGAGGGAGTTGCTGCCGAGGCGGATTTCTAGCCAAGGAGTCCAGATCAGTGTTGCAGTTGCACAGACGATCGGAGAGGGCCAACTTGACGGTTGGCAGAAGGATTTCCAGGAGGGAAATTGGGACTCAAAGGGAGTCCAGAAGAGAACTTCCTGACGGGAAAGTAGAGAGACTGAGCAAGAGTCGAACCGAAAACTTCCAGGCGGGAAGTAGAGAGACTCGAAGGAGTAGACAGAGAAGAGCAGAGAGATGGCTGTGAATGGGTTGAGGGATCAGGATAGGCTGGACGGAGTGTCCAACTTTGTGGTATGGAATGCTAGGATCCTGTCCATTCTAGACAGACATCACATCAAGGGCTTCACCTTGAGAGTAATGGTTGTCCTAGTTGACCCGGTAGCTAATGAAAGGTACGAGGAGGCAATGGCCAAGGCAAAGTGCATCATCCTTGATGGGGTCAAGGATCATGTGGTCCAACATATTGCTGAGAAGGAAACGACAAAGGAGATGTGGGACACCTTGAAGACATTGTCCCAGCATACTTCTGTGCAGAGGAAGATGTTACTTGAGAATCAGTTAAGGTCATACCAGATGCAGAAGGGGGAGCAGATAGATCATTTCCTCGGTCAGTTGAAGGAGATCCGGGACCAACTGACTTCCATAGGAGCCACGCTAGATCAAGAGTTGATGGTGAGGACCACACTGAATGCAGTCTCTGAGGAGTGGGAGACATTTTTCCAGAGCATACTGGGCAAGGCGAGTCTTCCAGATTGGGAAGAACTGTGGGAGGCTCTTCGTCAAGAGGAGATCAGACGGCTGGGCAAGACGGGAAGTAGCAACAAAGGAGTTTGGATCAAGAAGGAAGAGGAAGAGGATGTAGCTCTGGCATCTGTGGGAAAGCAACAAAAGAGGAAGAAGAAGGACCTCTCCAAGGTCAAGTGCTTCCACTATGGGGAACTGGGTCATTATGCGAACAAGTGTCCGAGTAAGAAGAATAAGGGAGACGTGTTTGACCCTAAGGTAGCGCTAGCGAAGGCGGAGAAAGAAGTCGAGGAGGATGACGATTGTGCCATGAGTGCTCATGTACTTTAGAGAAGAGCTGGGGAGACATTGAGTTGTAGTCAGGAGGACTACAGGTGATGAGGGGCAAGATCCTTGAGGTACCCAACTTCTTGGATTATACCTTGCTATGGGAGCCCCGAAGAAAGAGTAGCAGGATTGGTGGATGCTGGTAGAGACGGATGCATATGGAGCGGCAGAGAGTGGTACAGTGCTGGAGTCCCTTGGCAGTGCGAGGCTAGCAGGCTGCAACGGTACGAGAGGCACAAGAGTGTTGCAACGGTGCATAATGGCACAAAAAGGGTTGCAACGGTGCATAATGGCATAGCACAGAAAGGATTGCAACGGTGCGAGATGCAGAGAGTTGTTGCAGCAGCGCAGAGGCCAGTAGAGGGAGCACTTGTTAGTGACAGAGAGAGCTTCAACATTGGGAGTGTTTCTAGCCTGACAGGGATGTCAGAAGTTGGGTGGATCAGTTTCTTACTTCTCAGTTACTGAGTTGCAGTGTAGTAGCACGATGCAACATGATGAGAAGGGGTTGCAGTGCAGATGCAGTGCTGGGAGTGTTGCGGAGGTAAATCCCCTCTGCGGACAGAGGTGGATCCCACTAGCCCCACAGGGGTCTAGCAACAATCAATCACGCTGCATGCAAGTTCCTAGCTATATAATTTAGAGGTCGATCAGGGAGACCAACCTGGGATCCAACGCTTGTTCGTTGTGGGGGGAAGTGTCGCTCCTGTCCTCTATCTCCGGCCGGTCGCTATCCGCACATAGATACCTGCACAAGTGAAGAATAACCCACAACAAGCATAAAATCCAAAAACATACAGCTATGTACCAGTCAAGCAAGATACAATTCACATATCACCGATGTAACACATGAATGAAACCATAATGACAGTCGCTTTGCATTAAAAGAAATGAGAGAAGAGATTACAACCACTTAAGGCTTGACACTGTAACACTCCTCTAGCTGGGTGGGCAGTCAGTCCGACACGTCTTGCAAAATCACTTTCTCTCTCAACAATCCGGCAGCATAACCTTACTTTCAACTTTTAGCTCAAAAAACTATCTCTCTCACACTAGCTTGTTTGCTCTTTTGCTTTAGCCTCCAAAAAAAACTAGCCTGTTCATTATGGGGAGACAGGATTTTATAGATAAAGGGAGAGGAGATATGCATTGTATGTGGACACATTCTGAGTTTTGGTAATGTCTCATAATAGCCATTTCCTTGGATAGAAAAGCCGAAGCCCGGCTGCTTTTATGGGCTTTTTCCTTCAGGGAACTGAGTGAGTCACAAGGGAAAAAGCATTCTAGCATGCGCTGGCCAAAAAATCATGCCCAAATTGTGTGGCGCGGGCCGTGCTCTGGGACAGAGCGCTTATGGGCGCGCCCTCTTTGTAAGGACTGAGCCATTGGCGCGGGGTAATACACTGTGGACCCGCGCTAATGGGAAAAAGGCATTTTCCAAGGTTAATCTTCAGAGGGTGTCTTCAGGGTTATTGAACTTCATACTCAGGAGGCCTCAATGCAAGTGTTTTCAAGTTATGTCACTGGTCACAGTTCCGTAAATGTGTCCTCCAATGTGTGACAGTGGGGGTGCGACAAGGACGGTGGCCGACGGTGACAAATTACTGCGTAACAGATGCCCCCTAAAGCATGAGCCTTGAGAAAGAGAGAGAGGTGAAGTGCTTTACAAGATCATATCGAACTGCCACCGAGAACCTGCATAGAGAGATACATTATGATAGTTCAAATACATGATGTATGCTGTATGGGCACAGCCATCCATTGACAGAGTACATAATAATCAAGATCCGTAGTATGGACGCAGCCATCTAGTTGGGATCGATGAATAGACTCCGGTATGGTCACAGCCATCCAGTGAAAGAGTCATGTATCAAAATCACGCCTGGATTACAACAGACACAATCCAGGTTCTTGCGCTCCATCTCGACCCGAACACAAGTACAAGTCCAAGCAGGGGAACATGTAAGCTGAAGTCGAACATGCTTGGACATCGTCTGATTACCAGTCAATAATGAAAACTGTTAACAGACGCGAGAGGTACCACCAATGATGACAATGGCCCTCAAGGTACTACAGGTACAATCTACGGTGTGTGAATGTATGAGCCGAAGTCGAACACCCGTAGAGTTATTCGATCGGAGGCCAATGATGAAAACCTCACGTCAAATACGAAGAACCTGCCATTAAGGCATGCAAGCTCCAAGGTACCGGAAGGGAGTCTCTAGGCCACTTTCCTGGATAATGAGCTGAAGTTGACAGGAAGTGGTCTCCGTCGAAGGTGGGCCATAATGTTTCCCACATCATCGACTCGAGACGGGAAGATGCAATGTTGTGAAATGAAAGTTATGAACTATCAAGCGGAGGCGGTTTTTTCTTCTTTGCAGAGGTGGACTTCTCTTGAACATATTAACGGCACGACAGTGAAGTTGGCAGTATTTTGACATCATTAGATCAGAGGTCACGATGACGAGGCAATGAGCAGATGAGAGGCCAAAAAGGGATCACCCAAACCCACGGAGGCAAGTGAAAAGCCAAATCAGATATCCCCACCCTGACGCGAAAACAGAGGAGTGCCATGTTCAAGAGCGACATACTCCCGACGCGACTTATGATTATGGTTTCAAAATTTTTCCCCCGCCATTTCTAGCGAGTACCCCGATTATTTTTGAACAAAGCTTGAGGGGATAGCATATGCTTGCAGTAAAAGTCCGACTTTCATCGAATCCAACCTAGTATGGTTTAACGAGCCCTAGGGAGGAGAGGCTCAAATCTCATCACGGTGACGAGTCCAATGTTCCGTCCAAGGTTTAACGATCCTACATAGGTAAAAACTCGGGAGTCTTTTTCATGTTAGAGAGTCTGAAAAAAACACGGAAAAGGAAAACTCTAATCACTGTCGTCAGGGTTTAACGAGTCCGACATAGGTAAAACTTGGAGTCTTTTTCATGTTTAGAGAGTTTGAAAAAGACACAGAAAAGGAAACTCCAGAGGTCCTTTTTCGTACAGTTTGTGTCTCTCGGGTCCGAAAAAGTTTAAAACGATACACGAAAGAACCGCCCGATCGTTACGATCGAGGAGTACTTTTCATGAGTAGTGACTCTGATCTGAAAAAGTAAAAAAGGGATCAAAATCACGTCGTTTCGCAACTGTTAACGAGTTTGAAACGATAAAAACCCGGTAATCTTTTAGTGTTTAAACGTCGATAAAAGAACTTAAAACGACCGCCTCTTGGTAATTGTTTAACGAGTCAAGAGGGACAACTCGGCAATCTTTTCCGCTTTAAGGTCAGGAAAAGAGCTGAAAGCGGACCATTGTGGTAATTTTCTTGTGCCTTGCGTTATTTACAGATGTCTCAAATGTCTATCTAACACATGATTGGCCAATGCATCAGACACTACGTTCAATTGTCGCGGAATGTGTTGATACGTAATCAATTCAAAATTCCTTTCTAACAATTTGACATGCAAATACAACCTCAAGATATGATGGTTTCTGACGGAATAATGCCTGTTAAGCTGGTGGACGACAAGTTGAGAGTCTAGTTTTACCACTAATGTGCGAATGCCAAGATTAATTGCTTCAGTAAGAAGTTCAATTACGGCGGAATATTCGGCCACATTATTCGTGGTATGACCCAGACAGACACCTTGAAGATCAACTAGTGTACCATGATGATCGTAGATCACCCATGCCGCAGAGGATAAGTTATGAGTGCTGCGATAGGCACCATCAGCGAAACCGATATAAGGCGGACTAGACATCTGGTTAAGAAGCGAAGGACACAAAATAAGGAAAAGGTTACAATAGAGTTTCTACAAAATTTTAAAATACATGTATATACAACAAGAATCGTACTAGTATCATGCATAGTACTTTTTCAAATACAGCCCATTACGAGGCTGTGCGAGAGGATTTCCTTCATAATCTATTAACTCATAGGCGCCTTTGTCCAAGACTTTCTTGACAATATAAGGGCCTAACCACATGGATTCGAGTTTTCCTGGTCCTAACTTTTCATTTGCCTGATCATATAGGAGAACTAGGTCTCCTTCATCAAAGGAACGTGGATGAACATTCTGGTCAAAGTGAGATTTGACCCGCCTCTTTTGCGTTTCGATGGCCAGATTATCCAGGCAGCGAGTTTCATCCAGACGTTCTAAGTAAAGGAGGCGTTCTTCTAATGGGGTAGTGTTAGGAAGTAGCTCGACGGCTAATTTTAACGAAGGGATCTCACATTCGATCGGAAGGGTGGCCTCTAGTCCGTAGACTAGTTGAAACGGAGTGAAACCAGTGGCGTCTTTCACGGAGGTTCGGTAAGCCCATAGAGCCGAGAACAACATTAAATGCCAATTGGACTTGTGTATGCCAACGGTGCGCTGAAGCATAGTAATCAGAACCTTGTTGATTGCTTCAACTTGGCCATTGGATTGAGGATAGTACGGGGTAGAACTATCGTGTCTTAAGCCCAGTTGGGTTGTCAGTTTTGACATCATATGGTTTCGAAAATGCTTTCCGTGGTCAGTGACGATGGCTTGAGGGACTCCGAATCGCGAGATGACATGATTAAACAAGAGTTGCGCCGCTGTGTGGCCGTCTTCATTGAGTGTAGGCATCGCCTCGGTCCATTTTGTGAAATAATCCACGGCGACGATAATGTAACCATGCCCCCCGGCCGAGCGAGGGTTACACGTAACATAATCAATGCCCCATTTGGCAAAAGGGCCGACGGTCACAACGGGGTGCAAAGGAGTAGCGGGTGCCCGCAACTTCCGTTGGAAAATTTGGCACTCGTGACATGAGCGGACTGCAAGGATGCAATCTTTGAAGACAGAAGGCCAAAAGTAGCCAGCACGAAGAATTTTCTGAGCAGTTGCATAGCCAGACATATGACCGCCACAAGCGCCTGAGTGGCAGTCATTAAGAACTTTCTCAGCTTCTTCGTGAGTAAGGCAATGGCGGAGAATGGAGTCGGCGCCGAGGCGATACAAAGTATCCCCAATGATCCGATATGGTTGAGATTGGTGACGAATCCTTCGTCGAGCGTCTTTAGGAGTGCCCGGTCGAAAGGAGGATGTTTGGAGATACGTGATAATGTCACCATACCATGGGTCAAGGGTGCTGGTTAGAAACAAGGTCTCATCTGGAATGTGATCTGCAGTATGAGACGGTGAAGTAGAGGATGGTAGAGAGCAAATCAATTCAGCAAAAACCAGTGATTTCTTAGACTTAGCGGAAGTAAATTCCAAGTCGAATTCTTAGAGGATGACAATCCATTTAGAATATTTGCCCCCCAGCAATTGACGTGATAGGATGTACGTCATGGGGTTGCAATCAGAAATCACTGTAGTACTGCGTAGCAGGATATAGTGACGGAAACGTTGGACCGCACAGACAGTGGCTAGTGCCAACTTCTCGACATGGGCATATCGAGTTTCTGTGTCAAGGAGGTTTTTACTGAGGTAATAAACGACGTGCTCTATGTCATTGTCGTCAGTTTGGACAAGAACCATGCCAATAGTGGTATCGGCAGCGGCTAAATAGAGGAGGTAGTCACGGTGATAATTCGGAGGCCGAAGTAAGGGGGCGGAGATAAGGAGATCCTTGAGATGCTTAAAAGATTCTTGAGCTACCGTATCCCAGTGAAAAGGGGCGTCCTTTTTAAGGAGCCGCGTGAAGCCTTTAGCGACTTCGGCATAGTTTGGGATAAAACGACGTAGAAAGTTCGCTTTACCTTGCAGACTTTGCAGTTGGTGTAAGGAAGTAGGGGGAGGGAGATTCACAATAGCTTCGACTTTGAGGGTATCGAGACGGATGCCTTCTTGGGAGACGACAAAGCCGAGAAGTCGACCTTTTTCGACGCAGAAGACACATTTATGAGGATTAAGCCTGATGTTGTAGTGGCGACAGCGAAGAAAAATTTCACGAAGATGAGCAGGATGGTCTTTACGCTGAGCTGAATGAGCTGGAAGATCATCCAGGTAAGGTTGTACAATGTGTCGGATGTCATGAAAAGCATAAGACATTGCACATTGGAAATTAGCCCCGACATTTTTAAGGCCGAAAGGGAGTTTCTTATAAGCAAAGGTACCCCATGGACAGATAAAAGCTGTTTTGTGTTGATCGGCAGGGGCGATATTGATCTGGTTATAACTAGAAAAACCGTCCATAAAAGAGTACATTTTGCTACCCGCGCATTCGTCGATAATCTGATCGATGAAAGGTGTGGGGAAATTGTCTTTTGGACAGGCCCGATTGATATCGCGGTAATCAACACAGACGCGGATAGTTCCTTGTTTTTTAGCAATGGGTACAATAATGGAAACCCAATCTGTGAGTGGTATAGGGTAGATGAACCCAGCTTTAAGGAGTTTTTCCACCTCGGCTTTGATGGTTGTAGCTTTTCGAGGGTGTACTTGACGTAAACGTTGTCGAACGGGCTTAGCACCGGGGTACGTAAGGATTTCATGCACCACGATGTGAGGATCAATGCCGGGCATTTCTTCATAAGACCAAGCAAAAACATCGCGAAATGCGCGAAAAAGTGTCGAGTATGTTTGAATTTCCTCCGGAGTACAAGTGACTCCGATATGGACATGTTCGACAATCCCAGGTTTGATAGAGATATCGATGGGTTGGGTTGGTGTGATGTTTGCCAGGTTACCTTCAGAAGCTGAGTGGTAAACATGGACAGGGGATGGAAGGGGTCGGGATGGGGAAGAAGGAGCAAGTCTCTGAGCTACAGTTGGCTCATGCTGGGGTAAGGGGAGGAATGAGGAACGATGATGGGTATGGTGCCAAGGAGGTTCCTCGAGAGACATGGTCTCTATAATTTCTTCATCGGAAGAGAATATTTGGTGTAAAGGATCCGAAGAAGCTGGAGCTACAATTTCTCGAGATGGGGTCAGTGCATGGAAAATTGTGCTGGAAAGGGTAAGTTCAGGATCCGAAGCAGCGATGATTTCAACGTAGTTGAATTCGGCGGGACTCAACGGCATTTTGTCGCCCCATGAATCTACGCGGTCGGTGGGGGGAACAATCCATGGATCGAGACAAGTGGAGATCATATTGACGGGAGTGACATTGGGAGGTGAGGCCGGGAAAATGCCCATAAGGGTGGGATCTTTAAAAAGTCCGTGACCGAGGTTCGCAAGAGGCTTCGAGGTATGTTCCACGAAGGGGATGGTTCCTTCTGAAGAGGAAGCGAAAAAGTTCAGCTGGTCGACCGTAACAATCTTCCCTTGGTGAGGGAAACGGATGATACGGAAGTAGGACGAAGCAACGGCTTGCATTGCGTAAATCCAACTGCGTCCAAGAAGGAGGTTGTATGTTAAGGTAGCGTCCACGACTTCAACTTCCATCTCGACCATTTTTCCTTCCAAAGAGATGGAAAGTCGTGGGAGAATACCATAAGGACGCGAGGCCCTGCCGTCAAAAGCTTCCAAGGTTGTAGGAGATTGACTCAATGTGGGAGAACCAATAGCTTTCCAACAGGCCACAGACATGATGCAAGTAGAGGCACCTTCGTCAATGACTGTGCGATGAATAGTTTTCTTGTTGATAACTACCTGTATGAGGAAGGCAATTTGGGGAGGCAGTCTCTGAGTGTGGTGGTTCAAATCGAAGGTCATCAACTCCGAATCAGCTGGATCGATACCGCCGATGGCGGATAGAAAGGACTTCCTCTGCGAGGGACAGCTCTGGAGAACTTCTAAAGCGGACATAGCCGACGGAGTCTGGGCTAAATCTTCGACGATATTATAGTGCTGAGCAGCACGGGCGTTCGGGTTGTAAGATGACTTCCGGAGAACCCCTTTGGGAGGAGGTCGAACAGGTATTTCAGCACTAGGTCTCTCGATGTGGAGAGGGCTTGAACTAAAAGGGGGAGCGCTAGGGGTGACCTCGGGCTCCTTACCGGCGGAGGGATATTCTTTAGTTCGAGTACTAATGTTATTAGGGACCGTACCTGCCATAAACACTTGGGAACCGAAAGAAGAGGGAGGTTGAGAAGGGTCAGCGACCATTTGGGTCTGCTGTGAAGGAAAAGGTTCTTTCAAAACTGCAGGAACCCCAGAGGCGCCTTTCAACAGACGACTAACTTCAGATCGCCGGGGGCAGTCTTTGGTATAGTGATCCTCGTCACAAATAAAACAAGGAATCTTAGGTTTTCGTTTGGCGCTCTCCTCAGATTGAGGTTTAGGTTGTTCTTGCTTAGGTTGTTCTGATTTATTTTTTCCTTTCTCTTTCTTCTTTGATCTGAAGGTTGTGTCAGTGTTAGCTGACTGAACGGCATTAACCTCGGAAGTAGATTTAGGAGGGGGAGCCACCTGGGAAGTATTGTCATTAGGGGGATGAGAGGTTTGCTTCCCATGGTTTGCAGAATTCTTTTTGGAGGATGCACTCACAGACCCGATAATGCCATCAACCGTAGGGGTTGGCGGGGTGTTGGATGTTCCAGGTCTAGGGGCACCGGGCAAATAATCATATAATGTACCTGACTGAGAATAAACTAAGTCAAGATATTGAGCGCGCGCAATGGCTTGCTCTTCAGTAACGCATGCTCCCATTGTGATGTCCCGAGCTATCGGAGGCACGAATGAGGTCGTGAACCAATCCGTGAGGAGCTGGTCGGGAATCGAGAATTTAATCATACGTCGGCGCCGTCTCCATTCGTGGATATGGTCAGAGATGTGTGTAGCAGTCGACTGTCGCAAAGACGTCAGGAGGTGCGTCCCTGTTTCGTAGCGAATGGGTAATTGAAAATGTGTAAGGAATGCCATAGTCATGGAGTTGAAATCCTGAAAGGATGCACGACTAAGCTCAATGTACCATTTAGCGGCAGAGCCGGTGAGCGTCCTTTGGAAAAGGCGAAGTCGAATCGAATCATCAAGCCATGAATTAGATGAGCACCATAAATGGTACGTCATTACGTGAGCTTGCGGATCCTCATCTGCTTTGCCATCGAACTTCGGGCAATCACCAGGAATTTTGGTAGGGACCGGACGCCAATAAGGATTGTGAAGAATAGGATCATTCGTTAATTTGGACACATCCGGTAGCTCTAAGGTGGCTAAAAATGGTAACTGAGGATTGAAAGGCATGTGACTTGGTTGGAACGATGGGGTGCTTGGGTTCCAACCGGGTGGTGGTGGTGGTCCCCACGAGCCTTGCCCTAAGGGATTTGCACCCAATGGTTGGCCATAGGGATCGGTGTTCTGCCCCCCATCATACGGACTACCAAAGGAAGCTGTAGAAGCACCGTATGGTGTTTGATAATTCTGGTAGGGGGTAAAGAGAGGTTGCCATTGAGGTTGTTGATAACCATAAGGTGGAGGGATTTGGTTTTGACCGCTACTCCTTATTTGAGTAGCGCCAGCGGCAGGGTAACCTTGCTGGTACTGAAGCTGGCTTGCCTACTGATATTGAGGCTGGCCTGCCTGCTGATACTGAGGCGGGCTTGCCTGCTGATACTGAGGCTGGCCGGCCTGCTGATACTGAGGACGGCCTGCCTGTTGATACTGAGGCGGGCTTGCCTACGGATGCTGAGGTTGGCCGGCCTGTTGATAGTGAGGCTGGCCTGCTTGCCGGTGTGGAGGCTGGCCTACCTGCGGGTGTTGAGGCTGGCTTGCCTGTCCCGAGGATTGAGTGTTATGGACAGTCGGCTGACCAGCGGGTTGAGCCGCTTGGTTAGAGACTTGGGGATATCGGACGTTAGGTTGATTCGAATTAACGAACGACGGGCCCGTTTGTCCAATAGGTGAGCCTAGCTGGGGTCCAGGGTGAGCTTCTGGAGCAGAAGAATGACCTGGGTTGCCAATAGGCTGAGTATGAACAGTGAAAGAGGTGCCACTAGGAGCAAAAGGATTTCCTTGAGAGGATTGTCCTTGTGGATGTTGCTGATGTGGTATCTCAGGTTGAGCGGCCGGCGCTGGACCACCATGGTAAGAGGTGGGACCCCACTCTGCAGATAGTGGGACCGAGATTTCTCCGACGGATAGCTGACCTATCTCAGGGCCGAAGAGTGGTAGATGCTGATTGTGCTGCCCCCCAAGGGATGCATTAGATGGGGGTTCAAAACCCGCAAACAAAGAGGATGAAGGTCGACTAATAACAGGTATCGAAGAGTCGAAAGATATAAGCGGAGGGGTTGTCACCAAAATAGTAGTGGTACTATGGGGTGGCAGGGTTGATGGTTCCGTGTTAGAAAAAACGGGCGGTGACCAGATAGAGGTCGGAAAAGAGGTGGGTATAAAATCGCGCAATGCTTTATAACCAGGGGGGGTACCTCGGTAGAAGCGTTCCGACTGACATATGTAAAGTCCATCGTGCTAGGGATTTCGTCCCTTGGCATGCCAGAATCGTCAGTAGTAGTGGGCGATGGGTTGTCCATGTCGGAAGAAAAAGGTTGCTGAGGAGAAGTATATTCCCAAAAAGGGGTACATTTCTGAGAAGGTTCCCAAATGGGTTGGGTATAAAGCTGATAATCCTTGTCGCCCGGAGCACGAGAGCTGATCGGTTGTATGCTTGGAATAATAGGAAGAATTTGGCTTACAACCGGACCCTCGGGGGGCGAAGTTGGTAGTTCTGCCAGGGTGGAAGATCTACGGAATACCAAGGGAAATCAAACAAACCAAGCTTCTTTCCGGACTAAAATTAACTGCGTTATGTGGTCGTGGTCGAATAAATTATTAAGACATTTAATGTGACCTTTTCATATTTAGAGAGTCGAGAAAAGGACGAAAAGTTGACTCTAGTCTCCTTCGAATGTTTTTCGAGCACGAAGTGACAAGCTGCTCGCTTACACCTTTTCTGTTTGACAGTCTGAAAAGGATCAAAAGCTGACTACTCTGGAAATCTAGGTAAGAGGGTGTGCCAAACGAACCGTAAAACTGCTTATACACCTTAGCGATCAGAAGATCACCAAGGACTTTCCGTACTGCAGTCAATCTTTCCGAATGCTGTGTTCAGTGCATTACGGTCCGTAGGGCGGCAGACTCAGCTTCCTAAGGATAAAAGGTTGTAATCCTATAGGGGTCTCCCAAAATATACGCGACGGTACGTGGGAGCACAGTCCGTACTGGTACCTATCGCTTCACCGTGGAGGAATCACCCAACCACTCGACGATAATCTACCAGGCTTAATGACGCCGGAACACGTCTCTAGCCTAGACCTCTAAAGTATAAGCGTTAGGTTCCAAAGCGTTGTTAGGTTCATTGAAATTTTTTTTTTACGTTGATCTTTTAATTAAGTTTCAGTTTGCTGGCCTTAGCGAATGTAATCTCTCGAAAAAGAAACTAAATGCAACTACATGAAAAACTGAATTCGTTTTGCTTGTATTAAAACTAGCTATAGGAGAGCGAAGAGGTTCATGTAAACAAAACGATGTCCAAATAATTCTAATGCAGCTAATCGATAAGAAAGGAAAAACTCTTTATTTTTTTTGAAACAAAAAGAATTACCACAACATGACTAAATGATAAAACAAAAATAAACTTTTTCCTTTTCTCTTTTCTTTTTAAACAATAGAAAAAAAATGACGATGCACGTAAAGCTTTCAAGAGACGTTAATTGCCGGAAAATTACTTTTAAGGAAACTAATAGCCAGTTTTTTGAAACAAAAACAACCACCTAACAAGGCAAAAGAAAAACGAGAGTTTCATGCAACCATGTAAGCTGACCAACAGATCCACAGGGGGCATACACAGGGCAAAAACCAGATCCAAGCAACAGAGGTTGACCAACAGGCTTCTAAACAAATCTGACCAGTGTGGCGCGACTGTGGGCCTGCAACTCGCGCTAAACCGAGCGTAGCGCGAGTTGTCCGAAAATAGATCGCGCCCAGTAGCACGACTGTGCAGAGGAAAAATGCGCTGGCAGAGAACTGGCAGGCAAAAAATACAGAGGCGCAACTGTTAGCCTGGAACCCGCGCTAACAAGAGTATAGCGCGAGATGTATGAAAGCAGATCGCGCCCAGTAGCGCGACTGTCAAGAGGAAAAGTGCACTGGAAGGGAACTGACAGGAAAAAAATACAGAGGCGCGACTGAGATCCTGAAACCCGCGCTAACCAGAACGTAGCGCGAGAGGTATGAAAACAGATCGCGCCCAATAGCGCGACTGTCCAGACAACAAGAGCGCTGGCGCGAGCTTGCTTAGAAAAAAAAAAAAAAAAAAGAACTAAACAGGGCCAGTGAATAAAAAAGAAGGTAAGGACTGTAGGCAAAGAAAATGTTCAGACCAGACAATGATAGTAAAAAGACATGCAAAGCAAGACTTATATCATCCAATTTGTAAATCAACCCGGAGATAGACTGAAGGGGCGTTGATCTACTTCACTTCCGCATGGCGGAAGTGTTTCGAAGGCTGCCTGGCCGCTCTTCAGGCTCCATCCTTGATTTACAAAATCAGATAATATAGCTTAAACAATCAACAGACCAACTCCCCAGTGGAGTCGCCAATTTGTTGCGGAGGTAAATCCCCTCTGCGGACAGAGGTGGATCCCACTAGCCCCAAAAGGGGTCTAACAACAATCAATCACGCTGCATGCAAGTTTCTAGCTATATAATTTGAAAGTCGATCTAGGAGACCAACCTCGGATCCAACGCTTGTTTGTTGTGGGGGGAAGTGTCGCTCCTATCCTCTATCTCCGGCCGGTCGCTATCCGCTCATAGATACCTGCACAAGTGAAGAATAAACCACAACAAGCATAAAATCCAAAAACATACAGCTATGTACCAGTCAAGCAAGATACAATTCACATATCACCGATGTAACACATGAATGAAACCATAATGATAGTTGCTTTGCGTTAAAAGAAATGAGAGAAGAGATTACAACCACTTAAGGCTTGACACTGTAAAACTCCTCTAGCTGGGTGGGCAGTCAGTCCGACACGTCTTGCAAAATCACTTTCTCTCTCAGCAATCCGACAGCATAACCTTACTTCCAACTTTTAGCTCAAAAAGTATCTCTCTCACACTAGCTTGTTTGCTCTTTTGCTTTGACTTCCAAAAACTAGCCTGTTCATTATGGGGAGACAGGCTTTTATAGATAAAGGGAGAGGAGATATACATTGTATGTGGACACATTCTGAGTTTTGGTAATGTCTCATAATAGCCATTGCCTTGGATAGAAAAGCCGAAACCCAGATGCTTTTGTGGGCTTTTTCCTTCAGGGAACTGAGTGAGTCGCAAGGGAAAAAGCATTCTAGCATGCGCTGGCCAAAAATCATGCCTAATTTGTGTGGCGCGGGCCGTGCTCTAGGACTGAGCGATTATGGGCGCGCCCTCTTTGTAAGGACTGAGCCATTGGCGCGGGGTAATACACTGTGGGCCCGCGCTAATGGGAAAAAGGCATTTTCCAAGGCTAATCTTTAGAAGGTGTCTTCAGGGTTATTGAACTTCATACTCAGGAGGCCTCAATGCAAGTGTTTTCAAGTTATGTCACTGGTCACAGGTCCGTAAATGTGTCCTCCAATGTGTGACAGTGGGGGTGCGACAAGGACGGTGGCCGATGGTGACAAATTACTGCGTAACAGGGTCCACCACAGCCCCAACATTATATAGGAGGCCTTGCTGTCCCTTTGTTGTCTATTTTTCCGGGTTGTTCATTGGTTCTGGACTCAATGGGAGGCTTTAATCGGAGCAAGTTTTTCTGTATGATTCTACTATTTTGTCTCTTGGCGAATCCTTTGTTTCCACCTCTGTGATTACCCTTAGTACTTCTAGTCAACTTGCTGATTTTCTTATCGGCCCATCTCTTACCTAGGATTTCTCCCTTCTTTTTGCTTTACTGGTAGCAAATTCGGGCTTTGCATATAGCCTTGTCCATAGTCTTTGGGTTGTCAAATTCGATTCTTTCTCTCATACTCAAGGGTAAACTACTGAAAAACCTTTGTACTTAGCTTTTTCTTCCCAAATATAAGGCACATAACATAGTAATGAAGTAAAACGAGTGATGAACTCATCCATAGTTTGTTGTCCCAATCACAGGTCATGGAACTCTCTTGCCTTTTCATCATAGAAGCGTTCTATCAAGTATCTTTCTTTAAAGTATTTTTGAAAATTTTCCCAAGTGATAGTCTTCTCGCTCACTCCTTTTACCATTTTAACCTCCTCCCACCATAGGGTGGCTTTCCCCTGCAATTGGAAAATAGCCAACCTTGCCTTAAGATTGTGATCATATTCATACATATGAAAATATTTGTTCATATTAATCAACCATGCCTCAGCTGCCTCCTTGTGTCCTCCGTCAAAATGTGGTGGTTTTATCTTGCGGAATTCCCCTTACAACTCTATCTGTTGCCTTTTTGATGTTTGATGTTTGGAGGCATTATCAGATCGTTCCCCTTCCCTTCCTTCTAACTCTTCAGGTTCTGTATTTTGATTCCGTTCCCCTGACATCCTTTGTTGTTCATCACTGGGATTCAATGGTTGTTGATTTTTCTTGTCAGATAGGCTCTTTATAATTCTCTCCTGTTCCATTGTTAACCTTGCATTATCCTCCCTCAATCAGGGCATCTCATTTTTCAATTCCTGCACTGTCTCCAAAATTGCAAGGTTTTTATTACGAGCCTCCTCCCCAAGTTGTACCCATAATTCGGGGTTATTCTCTGCAGGTCCCTGTCCCACTACAGATCTGTGTGATGCACTGTCTGCTCTCCTCATGACGTCAATCTTTCTCCTGTACTTAAACATAAAAATAATAGGTGAGTAGTCACACGTAAAAAAATAAAAAATTTAAGTGCTCAACAGAGATGGAAATAAAATATATTTGATCTGTATATCAACTCCAATTCCCCAAAGGCCACAGTTTTTTATTCTAGGCTCTGATACCACTTGTAATGACCCCACGAAATAACCTACATGATAATTAATTTTTTTTTAATATCTACACACATTTTATACCACCCTGCATGATTCTGTACACAAACGGTTCAATTTTAACGCCACCTCCACGCAGCAACACCATAGAAAAGGGCTATGTATAGAATTATTAGGACATCTATGAATGTATTTGGAAATATCTCGTGGAGGGTAGGGAATTGTCTGTCGGATTTAATGTTGACATGCTGTTTCCTTAGACCTGGCCTATGGCATTTATGTTTGGCTGGCTCATTCATGTGACGAGGGCATGGTCTATGAACCCTTTGCCTCCGTGCCCTCAGGCTTCTCCCCACATCAAAGGTGGGAAAGTGAGATAGCCCATCCGAGGGTGAGACTAGCTCGATACACATCAACTCAGTTTATTGCTCCATTAAGGCTTCCAAAAAAACACTTGGCTTCGGTTCTGCACAACTCCATTTTCTTCCTGGTGCCAAACATGCTTAGAACGTCTACTTGATGAGGAAGGGTTATGGCCTTGATGCTTAGCCACGTTTCGGATCAACTTGGACCTGTTTTCTTTTAATGGCAATTTCCTTATGGTAAGTGTTAACACTATGCTGTATGTCTATAGTTTTATTTTCCTTTTGATTTCTATTCGGCCTAAATTTCTAACACATTACAGGCTTGTCTTTGCTTCTCCATGGATGAGGGTTACAGTTCTTGCTCTAGTGAATTATTCATGGGTACTGGTGTAGCTTCCCAGCTTCCAAGTTCTATTCTCTCAAAGTTTGGCAAACGGGTATGTTCTCAAGCTTTCTCTACGTTCTATTTGTTACTTAGATACAACAAGAAAAGAAAGGCCTCTTAGAATGTTAAGAAGAGCTCCTTATCTCTGTTGACTAGTGATGACCCTCTGGCCCATCCCTTACACCTTCTCTCTTTTGCTTAATGTACAGAGTATTGGCAGGATTTGAGCCTGACAGGTCTGCCCAGCTCATGTGAGGGTTGGGAATCCATCCTTCAAAAGGGTTTTTAAACTGTTAAATGTGTTTTGATGAGCCCTCGAGCTCTATTATACACTTGCTCATGTAATGGATACTCTGTTAAGTAATTTTATTCAGGTTCTTACCTTTGGAGAACATTTTGTGGCTCCTACATTTTTAAGACTGTTCATGCACAAAATGTATTTATGTATTCTCATAGTTTTTCTGCTATTGATCTTGGTCTTTACGACCCGCATTCTATCAGTTAAGGGGTAAATGCCTCCCCTGTGGCACATTACCTTTTTTCTTGAAATTCTCTGTATCTACAAACCCTCGTTAAGTTTAATAAGTTATGGAATTATGATGTATTTATCACTATAACAGTGCATCCTTGCAAATATATATATATAATATTATATATATATAGTTGTTCTGTACACTCCTCTGTTTCCAGCGGGGTTTCATTTCATATTGTATGGTGCACGGAATTTCATAACGTATGATGTATGGCATAATGCACACCACATGATGACAAATGGTTTTGTGCTACATGGGTTTATGTTTTTCTTGACATTGAATAAGAATCTGGCTTTGCACACTACAAGATTTTTGTTGTATAACCTACAGGATTATTACTTGAATTCACCCTCAGAGTTTGGTTGTTTCTTTTATGCATTTTCTCTGAGTTATTCCTTACTGTATGAGGCCGAGACTTACAAGGTTTGGTTTGCGGTCATTTTGCATGGATATATTTGAGTGCTTACCTCTTTGTCTCATAGATTGATTTGCATGCGAGAAGGAGCAACTAAGCCCTAGTTATAAAGTTTGCATCCCTTGCGGTTGCAACTATGCTACTCATAATTTTTAATATGTCATTATTCCATAAATGCTTCAAGGTTCTAATTTGAAAACATTATATTTTTTACATTTCCTTTGTGATAAAGCATGTGAAGAGAATTTAGGAAAGAGCTCTGTTAGTCCTTCTATTGTTAATACAATGCATTTCATTTTACTACAATGGAAATCTTTGGAAGACTCTGAATCTATGGTGAACATGTGGTTTTCTTGTTCTGTTTTGCTATTTTTCTTCTATAATCTTTGAAAGAATTTCCCAGTAGGCCACTCTCGCATTTGACTCTCATAATTTTTAAAAAAGAATAAAAGAAAGATTCAAATTCTTCACAAGCTACAAACATTATTGTCAGTAAAGGTTTCCCTAGTAGGACAGTCTTTTCTCCACTCAGTTACCTGTCTTGATTTCCTATAAGAAAATTCCTCCCGCTCCCCTCTCACAAGATAAAGAGGAGAACAATGGGGAAAAACAAAAATAACATTATACAGCTTTCTAAACAGTCCCAACACATATTTTTCTTATGTACCTGGAGTCCTCCGGCTGAAGAGTTGTTCCTGACAATCACGCAAATTAGGGTCTACTATCTTTCAATCCACCCAACCATGAGATTCATCCTTCAGGACCAGAATCTCCCCCCATGCTTCTTGCTAGACTGCAGTCTTTTGCAGGTGTTCATGCAGTGAGCAGGGCTATCTGGTCATCACCAGTCTTAGCCACATTCCTTTCCTTTTTGGATTCTTTTTCCTTTTTCCTCTGCCTATCCCTACAACAAAGATTTCCCCCCCATCTCCTCCTTTTCTCTAGAAACTTTTCCAGTTGTGGGAGGTAGTTGGGGTTGCTTTCACAGCAACTGCCTTTCCACCTCAAGAGGACAACTTCCTCCTTGAGAATTTTTCCTCCTTTTAAGGAAACACTTTCCTTTATCATGAAAAACAAATTATATTTAAATTTTTAAATAGATAAAAATAACAAGTTCAGTTTACATTTACCACAATAAATTAAATATTTAAATTTTTATCTCGGGGCATCACACATTCTGTTTTTCACATAATAAAAAACAATTATATGTCATCCTAATTAAAGATAATATGTCCGGTCAATTCTTCACACTAGACATTATATATTTATATATATATATATATTATATATATATATATATATATATATATATAGATATAGATATTAATAATATATATATATATATATATATATATATATATATTATATATAATTATACATATACATATACATATACATATACATATACATATACATATACATATATATATATATATACACAAACAAACCCAAATGCAAAAAAACAAAAGAAAACAAAAAAACATGCCCTAGGCATCAAACAATTTTAACTAATGCAAGAGATTGTGAAGGGAATATATAGAAAGAAAGTATTTTTTTTAACATATGCCTATTTATCCAAGTGAAAATATGTTTAAAATGATAAGTAACTTTGCACTATTATTGACAACATATTTTTATATCTAAGAGGTAGAAAACAAAGTTCAACACCATTCAAATTTCTTGTAAACGAACCATGTCCACAATCTCCATCCTTCACATGTTAACCTTTTTAGGGCTAATCAACAACAAATAAAAATAGATAATACTAGCATTATCAATACCAAAATTAGCATAAATATCTTATAGTAATCTTTTAAATTTAATAATTTTACCAAACCTATTAATTATAACTTCATTTTGTATATCGTCTATATTGCCTTCTTCTAAAAGATCATTTTCCTTTGGAAATTGTTGATTATCATGATGAATTGTCTCAAATATTTTATCATTTTGTGAAGATACACCTCTAACCATGCTTCTCCATATTGCTAAAGGAATGTTGTCATCATCATCTAGTTCACAGTCTTTTGGATAATCATCTTCATTTTGAAAATAATCATTATAGAAAATTTGTTCTATTTTCCCTAATTCCTTAACTATATTTGGTTGTTCATCATTGTTGCTCCTTGTATTAATTGAGACATATTTCAATATATTTTAATCTTTGATCATAATTAATGATAAATATCTATTTTATATCAAAAATATCTTCCTAAAAACAAACATGCATGTGAAGAAGATAAATATATTAGATCTCTAGTGGTATCATTTTTTATTACCAATGAACATGTACATATCCATAATAAAAAAATGAATTAAAAAATGACATACAACCATTATTTGGTTGCTACAAAAAAGGCCTTTAGGGTCAATTTGGATTGCGGTGGTTTTTCCAAAACTGCCTCTAATTTGTTTTTTAAATCTCTAGAGGTGGTTTTTAAAACCCCCACCCTGACTCAAAAGTCGGTGAAAATTTTAACTTTTGGTTGGGGCGAGGGGTATTAAATAGCTACCCCTAAATATATTATTCATTATTAGGGGATTTTTGAGGCCTAAAATGGGCCTCCTAAGAAAATTATAAAATAATAGTGGAAATAATAAAATAATATTAGGTTACATCATCAAATTTTAGAGTGAAAAAAAGAAAAAAGTATTTTTTCAACTTATCTCCCTATGGGTTTACTCAAATTTCAAGTGGAAACACTCGTTGGATGAAGAATTTGATTACTCATCCACAAAGTACCCATTTTTTATACTTTTTATGGACTTGCTATACGAAAAATGAGAAATACATGAAAAACGTGATTGCAATCATGTTCTTTCATGTATTTCTCATTGTTCGTGTAGTAGGGTCCACTGAAAGTATGAAACATGGGTAATCCATGGATGAGGAATTAAATTTTACATTCAACAAGTAGTCCCACTTGAAATTTGAGTAAAATATTAAAGAAATAAGTTGAAAAAATAGTTTTATTTTTTTATTATTCTTTAATATTTTTACATTTTTACTCCAAAAATGTTGAATCATCGCCCATGGTTGACATCATCATCTTGAATCCTATTGGTTCTTATAAAGTTTAATTTGGTTGTACGTTTTTCTTAGGAGGCCCATTTTAGACCTCAAAATTCCCCTAATGGTAGTTTCTTGAAACCACCCTCCTCCCTCCTTCCTGAATGTTATAAAAAATGAACTTTTGGAGGCATGTTTGGACCACACACCGAAAAGTAATGAAAATTTAACATTTGGAGGGAGTCATTTAGCAACCACGTCTAATAATTCAATTCTCATGACAAGCTTGCCTAGAAAAAAATAAAATCATGAGAATTAAACTTTTAGAAGATGTTGTTAAACGACTGCCTCCAAATGATCAATTATCATGAATTTTGGGGGAGGAGAATCTTTTACTGTATTGGACAGGGTAAGGGGACATATGTTCAAAATTATTTGAAAATTTTGGAACAATTTTCAAATAATTTTGAGGCATATCATGTAGGTTTGCTGAGAAAATTAAAGGCTCATATGTAGTAGCTATCATCGGATTTCCACCAAAAGAGGGAGGCGGTGGAGGTTGAGGTCCTATGCCTCCTCCTCCTCCACCACCTACTCCTTCTACTACTCCTCCAATTATTCTAGCCATGATATTTTCTATAAGTAAAATTTTGGCTTTAAAACATATTGGTTTTAACTAATAAATTTTGAGTGAAATAAAGGGGAAGCTTTACTATCATTACATTAAAGAGTTTCTTCTTTCATAGAATTTTTAAAAGGGGTATTTTTTTGGGTTTTTAACTTTAGGAAATTTTATAGAATGCTCACTTTTAAGAGTCGGAATATTTTTAAAATGAAGAATATTTGATGATGAAGAAGAAACTTGGTGTTTATGGACTAATGTTTTAGGATTTTATTATATTGGGGGTTATTAAGATTAGTGTTAGACCTTGTGCCTTTGTTGTTTCCTTCGAGCATAACTAGTGAAATTTTGTTGTAGTAATTTTTCCATTCAGAACCAAAAAGCTTGCTATCTAAATCTTTTCCAACACAAGAAATAAAATTGTTCTATTGTCATTTCCTGAGGAAAAGAAATGAAATCTATAAATTTTGGAATCAATGGTAAAAGGAATGTTGTTCCCAACAATGTTCGACAAATAATAATAGTGCCAAGGCATTGTATGAAGGAAAAAATATCCTTCTTAAATTAGGCTATTTGAAATTATTCAATGGCCCGAGGAGGAACCAATGTTGACTAAAAAAAAGAAAAATTTAAATTGTTCTTCAAATAAATTAAATAATTTCTTTTTTTCTTTTTGCTAATGCAAGAGTCAGACCTTCTATTTCAATAATAAAATACAAAATTCACATCAATCCACAAGGAGTTATGGACTAAGGAGGAGACCGAAAAGCCAAATAGAGCACAGGCCCGAGGTAGAAGCTTCAACCCCTATAAACCCAACCTCTAAATTCATAAAATCCAAAATAAAGTTGAGGTCAGCAACAGAACCTAAGCAATGGTATAACCGGATATCATATTCGTAAGACCCACCATAACATTAAGTATCCCACTTGGAACCATTTTCATCCCGCCATGAAAAGAGAACATTAACGCTTCCCGCCATCTAGACCACCAACCTACTCGATCAATCCCAGCCGTCGATCCGCTTCGTTCGATCCAACGGCTGAGGATCATATCACACCAACCAATATCACTGAAAATTAGCGTGCAATGAGGGCAGTATTCTAGCCAACCCCACCACCACATGTAGCCCACTGTATGGAATCGCTTCAAAATTAAAAATACCATTTCTCGCTTGCTAAACCCGCGATCGCCTGAAAACCACCCTAGTCCCGGTAAAAAAATCACAGATGGGAAACCCCTGGTATTGAGGCTGCCACGAGTGCCCGGGTACCGACCTTCCGAAGCGTCTTCCCTACTAGAATCAAGGAGAGACGAAACTCCCACCAACCTGCCTTTCTTCGAAGAACCAGTGCCACTCGACTGGCTATCACCTGAATCAACTTGACTCCAACTCGATGGCCCTACTCTGAAACACAACCCTCTCTTCATCTTCCTAGTCATGACAGTTCACTTTTAAAATACTCTAAGGTAGCTCTTGCTAGCTCAACGCAACCCTGTTCATTGCGCTGATCACACCTTGATTGGCTAGAAGATCTGCCAATTTTTTGGCCGATCTTCGTACATATTTAAAGCTAATTGTACGAAGGCTCTCGAGGTGATGTTGAATCCATTGCAAGCCCTAGATCAAATGCCAGTTCCTAAAGACTTTTTCCTGTCTTGTTCCCCAGCTGATCCTCTTAATCGATTTGATGATTAACTCAGAATAAGCTTCAATAATCACATTTTGTCGGTTATCCTGTTCTAGGAAATCTAAACACTGCTCCATAGCCATCAATTCTACCATGTTATTGGTGGCTTTTCCTAAATGACAGTAGAAGATGAAAAGGACGCTTCCATTCTCATCCCTTAGCACACCTCCATAACCCATGGTGCTCGGGTTGCCTTTTGAAGCCCCATCAATATTGTATTTCAAAAAGCCCTTGGGGGCAGGATGCCAGAAATATTGCTCAGAATCCATGGAGATTACTTTCCTGTCTAGACCCCGAGGAATAAGTCCCTGCAAACCCAACTCACTGAGAATTCTCAAATCATCTACTGAAGGTGGGTTCTTAGGGATATTTTTCACAATAGCGTCGATCGTTTCCTTGAGTTGTTTTAAGATCTACTCAAAAAGGCATTGGGATGGCCTCTTTTCATTCTTGAAGATTCTGTTGTTCCTTTCTTTCCAAACATTCCAAATAATGAAGCTCGGCATGATGTCCCATGCTGAGCTAAGAACTTCATTATTTGAAAAGTTTGTTCTCCATTTGTTTAGGGTATTAATTATACTCCCTTTGTCCCTATCCATCTGTTGGAAAATGGTGGCAAAAGAATCCCACAAATTGGCAGTGAAAATGCAATTGTTGAGAAGGTGCTCCATAGTTTCCTCTTGGGCTTCACAGAGCTGACATCTAGAAGGCTCCAAGACACCCCTCTTCCTAATATTATCCCAGGTCAGGATTTTCTTATGTTGAACCAGCCAAATGAAGAGTTTAATTTTCATCTAGCCTTGATGTCTCCATAGGTCTTGCCAAATCTTATCTGGAGCTTGTGATTTAAGGTCAAGGAGAATGAGTTTTTCTTCCTTAATATTAAAGGCACCCTCATTATTGTTGCCCC
Organism: Pinus taeda; assembly: GCA_000404065.3. NCBI lineage: Eukaryota > Viridiplantae > Streptophyta > Pinopsida > Pinales > Pinaceae > Pinus > Pinus taeda. The sequence continues at coordinate 44,322 of APFE031449610.1, read as the reverse complement.
ATCTTAGCTGGTCTTACCCCTCTGAGACCAAAATCTTCCTTTGTTATAACATTTTTTTTAGAGTCTCTGCTTTAGCCTTCAGGGGGCTATCATCCCTAAAATCAAAGTTCCTCCATGTTCTCCATTTTCCAATACTGTTGGTTTGATCCCAAAAGTCTTTTACTTTAGATAACCCTTTGGTGTCTGTAGCTTCCTTGAGATCCCTCAAGTCTTCTTTTAACAATATAGGTTCTTATTGCCTTCTATCCTCCCAGAATAGGGCAAGGTTTCCCTCTCTAATTTCCTAGAAGTTGTTTCCTTGGACTAAGCCCCGGTTATCCCAGGCCTTATTCCAAATGTGAGAGCCATTTCTATATCTTGAAATTCTTATTAGATCATTGTTTTGCCAAGTGCTGGCATATTTTTCTTTCCATATCCTTGCCCAATGAGCCTCTGGGTATTTTACCCATCGCCACCATAATTTAGCTCCTAAAACCTTGCTTAGAATCTCAAGATCATCCAATCTAAGCCCTCCATAGTTTTTAGGTTTGCATATTTTTTCTCATGCTACCAAGGCCCATTTCTTTCTTTCTTCCCCCTTGCCCCAAAGAAAGTCTCTTTGCATGTTTCTGAATTGCTGCAGAACTCCTTTAGGAGCTGGGAGAGCTGATTGCATGAAGGCTGGGATTGATTGTAGGATAGCCTTGGTTAGCACCAACCTACCAGCCAAATTTAAAGATCTAATAGTCCATTTCTTGATTTTATCTTACAATTTGTTAATCATTGGCTCCCAAATGTTCTTGTGTAAAGGCTTGGCTGTTAAAGGAACTCCCAAATATTTTGAAGGGAGGATCTCCCTTTGAAAGCCCAAAATTCTGGAAATATTTCTCTAAATAGCAATGTGAGTATTAAAGAAAAAGTTCTTAGATTTCGGGAGATTAACTTCCATCCCTGAAGCCATGGCAAAGTCTCTCAGGATTTGATTATAAGCTAGATCTTATTTGACCCTGGGGATACCCTTCAGCAGGGTATCATCAACAAATTGTTGATGTGTTAAGGCCTAACAATTTTCAGAAAGTTGGAGACCTTTGACTTTACCAACTAATTTTGCATGCTTGATAGATCGACCGAGCCCTTCCATCACGAGAATAAAGAGAAAGGGAGAGAGTGGATCTCCCTACCTGAGGCCTCTTGAAGGAATAAAAGTCTTCGAGGGAGATCCATTAACAAGAATTGAAAAATCGGGAGAAGTAACTAGGGCCATTACCCATCTAATCCAGTTGTGATCAAACCCAAAAGCAATGAGAAATTTTCTGATATAGGTCCAATTCAGCTTATCATAAGCTTTGGCTATATCCAATTGCATGATCATTCCAGCTTTCCTATTGTTTGTTAGTGAGTGTACCACCTCATGAGCTTGAATGATGTTGTCGAGGATTTGCCTACCTTCTGCATATCCAGATTGTTCAACTGACACTAGGGTAGGAAGAAAAGGCTTGAGTCTATTGGCCACAAATTTGGATATTATCTTGTAGACAACATTGCACAAGGCAATGTGTCTAAACCTATCAATATTTTGAGCCAATTCCTATTTAGGGATCAGGGAGATAAATGTGGTATTAAGCACCTTCAGAATGGTTTTGCCTCTCCTGGAGTCTTCCACTACATCCAGAACATCATGTTTTACTAAATTCCAGCAAGCTTTAAAGAAATCAACATTGAATCTATCTGGACCTTGTGCCTTACCATTTTGCATATATTTTAGGACCTCAGTAACCTCCTTTTCTGACACTGGACTATTAAGGTTGAAATTGTCCTATCTGGTAACTAGCTTGGGAATATGCTTTGATATAACTCTAATGGATTGTTCTCTATTTGAACAGGTTTCTTATGCAATATCACGAAAGTGCTGAACCTGCACTGCTTCTATTTCTTCATGAGATTTTAGAATATTACCTCCCTCATCCTTGATAGAATAAATCCTGTTGTGAGCTCTATTCGCCATAGTGGATCTGTGGAAAATCTAGTATTATGTTCTCCTTCTTTTAGCCATTGCACTCTAGATTTTTGCCTCCAAAAATTCTCCTCTTGTTTACATAAGTTCTCCCATTCTTGATGATATTTGGTTGCATGATCACTTCTATCTTTATAAAAACCCTCCATGATAAGGGTTTGGTTGAGTTCCTACATTTTTCCCTCAACATATTTTTTTTACTTCAAAAATATTACCATAATCCTTCTTGTTCCACTCCTTGAGCCTGAGTTTGATATTTTTTAGTATTTTTTGAAGTAGGAACATTCTTGTGCCCTGAATATTCAACTCTTCTACCCACCAGATGTCTATGTTGTTGATGAAATCTAGGTGGGAGAGCCAGATGTTTTCAAATCTGAAAGGTCTATTCCTCGGGGTACCAATGCCCTGAATTTCCTGTTGCACTGGCCAGTGATCTGAGCCTCCAAAGGGGAGCACTCTTGAGACTATGTCCTTGTCCTTGAGCATAAGATCCTCTGAGATTATGAATCTATCTACTCTGGAGGCCACCTGAGACTCTCCTCCTCTTTTATTGTTCCAAGTAAAGGTACCATTACTCGTAACAATATCCACAAGCTTCATATTGTCTATGAAGGTTTGGAAAGCACATGAATCTTTATTTAGAGTTTTAGTACCCCCTTTTTTCTTTGACAATGATTTGATCATATTGAAATCACCCCCCAAGATCCAAGGGATTCTTGCATGTCTTTCCCTGAGATCCTGTAGGGAATCTAGAAGCTTGAGTTTACCATCCATCCTTTGGGGACCATACACATTCGTGACTAGGTAGACTTCCTTACTCCCACTGGTTGTATGACCATTGAAAGATAATCCCTAGCTACCTCTACATCTATAATGTCAATTTTTTGGGGTTTCCAAAGTGTGATAATGCCTCCTGCTGTATTCTCTGCTTTGACTTCTAGAAACTCAAATCTACTGAGCCATTTGCTGTTAATCTCTTTTATTTTTTGAATGGAACATTTAGCTTCCTAGATGAAGATCACATCCAGTGCTGCTTGTTTCATCCTATTACTAAGTAATCTTTGATTTCTTTTACTACCTAGACCTCTGATATTCCAAGATGTAAACTTCATTATTAAAGATTTGTAAAGGAGTAGCAAGTTAGATCTTTTATCTTACCCGAATCTATCATTAGCTTTCCACACTCCATCAAGAGCTCATTCTGCTTTTTTCTGCACCTCTTATTTCCTGGATTTCTATTAGCTAAACCTGGAGTTCATTCCATTTTTTTCACACCTTTGTGTTCCTGCTTGTCAATGGTTTTTCCTTTATCCAACCCCCTCTCCTGAGTTTTCCATAAAAACAACTACTATATTTTGTTGCATTCTTCTTGAGGCATTGAATCTATCCCTCTCGTGGTTCCTTACATCAAGAACCCTTCCAGATCTAGGCGTTCCTTTCCAAGGATCTCCTGTAGCTCATGGTCCTCCAGATCTATTTCACTCTGGGTCATTTCCTGATCCATCTCCAGGTTTGCTTCACTCATCATAGTCTCTTTTTCATTGTCAATATCTCGTGTTTAGTTGCTATCTTCTTCTTTCTCCTTTTCATTCCGACCTTCTTCCATAGACTGGTCTTCTTTTGTGATTTCTTCATTCTCTTCCAGTACTTGAAACTTGTTCTGACTGCTCTTTTGCCCCTCATTATGTTGTTTCTTTGGCCCTTTTTTACCGCCCTTTCCTCTATTTACAACTTTTTGAAAGATTTCTGTGTCCATCATATTAGCCTTGCTCTTGTTGTCTTCTTTACTGAGAGGGTAGTCTCTAAATAAGTGTCCATGTTCGTGGCATCTACGCCATCTGAACGGGATATGATCATAGTCTACTGTTTGCACCCATTCCTCATCAAAAACTTCCAAGATAACTTCATTTGAGAGAGCTCTTGATAGATCCATTTCCACACATATTCTTGCAAAGGAATTATATTTCCCCATTCTTGTGGCTTCAGAAGCTTTGACAAAACAACCTATTTTATTGCCTATGGCAGCTAGCGATTCAGTTTTCCAGTAATCAAGATGTAGGGAATAGAGCCTTACCCAGACCGGTATCGAGGTGAAAGTTTCCCACTCTCGGACAAAGTTCATCTTCCAAGGCCACATATAGAGGTCGGCTGCTGCATAAAAGTAGGGTCCTTCTACAAATATTATGTCTTTGTCTTCGATGTTTGTGAACACCACGGTAAAGAATCCCTTTGACCCAAGATGTAGGTCGATGCTTCCTTTGGGTTTCCAGTGATATTTGATCCATGTCTGTAAAGATTTTTCAGTGGGCCATAGTCCCATGAATTTATAGATGATAGCATAAGTCCCCAAGTGTTCCCTGTGTGCCTGCAGAGCAGGATCATTTAAAACTACTCTAGGAGTGATCTCTGCTTTGGGTTTGCAAGGTCCCTTTTGTTTTTTGTCTCCCTGACTTTTGTCTTCTTCCTCCTTGTCTTTTGTGCTACTATTTTCCTTGGTCTTCGTCCCATCTATTTCTTTTTCAATATTCTTGTTCCCTTCCTCCACATATCCTCTAACATTTTTTCCCAGAGCTGACTTACCTATGCTGGCTATGACATCCTTATAGGAGGGAGTGGAGCTCCCTCCTCTGCGACACTCCATTAGGATCAACCTCTACAACTTGCTGAAACCTCTGTGATTTCTAGCTCACTTTCCTTCTAGTTTGTCGACCCAAAATCAAAGTTGAAATAAAGTAAAGAATTTCATTAATTTATAACTAAAAAATAAAAATCAATTGAAAAAGAAACAAAAAATTGTTCAAAAATTGTTTAATCCACAAATGAAATCATTTTAGAAAAAGGAATCATATCCTTTGTCACATAAGAATCAAAGATAATAATAAAACATAAAAAATATGTGTGGGAGGCTTGTTAGGTAGGTCATCCAAGAAATGAAACAAATTTCTTAGTGCACGAGTGTCACAAACCTACAATCCACTAAAATTTTTCTATTTTTTTTAACATGCGTAAGTTTCAACAGTACCCCTACGGTTATGTATGTTCTTATTTTCCTATGAACATGTTGTGGATAGGGTATTGATTATGAGCACTCACAACCAACCCCCTTTTATCTTTTTATTAAAAGGTATATATTTATTTTATTTACTCCACTTCTTAACATTTGTAGGCTTATTACATGATACTAATATTCATAACCTATAATTAACATTAAAAACTCATGCCTATTACATCAAAGTGCATAATACTAATGTTGGTATACACCCCTTGATCAATAATGTTATGTTTAACTGCAGTTCATTATAGGACATGATATTGATGTTATGTTTATCTATAAGTGAGTATGTGAGGGTATGTGAAGGGGTGCCTCTCTGAGGTTTTAAAATGCACATAGATATTTTGTTACTGCTACCAATACAATCATAGCATAAATTACATTTCACAGGTGTGTATCTAATCACCCTTGACACTTGATTATATGAAAACCCCAACATTTTAATGTCACTTGTTCTGCTCTGCATTGGGAAATTATGTGTTTAATCCTCTCTTGCCACATCTTCCTCCTTCACATGTAGTGCACGTGACCACACTAGCAATGCCTGCATGGCTAAGATGAGATGATGGAATTCAAGGGATGGGATCTAACTACGCAAACCCTAGTCTTTCTATTCCATAGACATTTGGTTAGTATCTCATTTCCTCTTCTGACTTTTGTGTCGAGTGTTATTGTAGCATCACTCTTCGATGATTCCTTGGTTTATAGCCTCGTAGTGGCACACATAGGTCATGGATGCAGGAGGGACTTGATTGATATTCACATTTGTACATTCCCAAGTACTACATGTAAGAAAAAGTGTTTTGTAGTTAATTTTGCAATCCTTTTATGGCATTCCTGTAGATCGATTCTTATAACCTCTACTTTTCTTTTTGATATCTCTTCCGAGTTGATGACATCATGTTTCTCTTACTCTGCTTCTAGGTGGGACGGCCATATGGAGGTCCCTTTCCTTCCATTTCATTACTCATTTACCTTCAGGTAAATATTGGTATTTTTATCTCGTTGGTCTTCGCTCCCATTTATGCTCACAGTCAATTTGATTGGTTCAATTATTCTTTTCCTTCATTGTACAAGGAGTAATGAAAAAACAAGTTATTCGATTTAGTGACCTTGACTTCGAAAGAGAATATAAGCTAAACGCTTTAGAGCATTTTTGGGTTTTTCTTTTCTTATGGCACGATGCCTCTTTAGTTTTCTTGTTTAGGGTCTTGTAACAATATTCTCATCGGGTCGTGTCTTTTTTTTATATTTACACTTACACTTCCCAACCTGCGACTATTTCAAATTTCCTCACCAGCATCTAAAAAGGGTTACTTCTCTTGTTTATGTACAAATGGAAGCATGCACCTATTTTCTTGGAAAGGTATGAGCTTGACTTCTCTTGTAATTATTTTACCATGTTAATTCAGACTTTGAATCATTAAATGTTCATACCATTTCTCTTATGTCTTGTGGGTATTAACCACTCTTTACAATAAATCTTCCATGTGCAGTCAGAAAAACATGGTCAACATTGATATTCTGCCACTATGGTTTTTTCTGACTTAGTTACCGGAGAATACACACTATGGTTTTTCTGGTTGGTTAATTTTCTCTTTCTAGGGTTCAATTCAGTACAGTGTTCCAGTAAGATTCATTGGAAGTCGATGCTACTACAAATTACTCCCAGCACATGCCTTATGGAAATTTAGATGTTAATTCCCTAAATCAAGGGAAATGTGTCTTTGGTTTCTTCCTTTAGTCTCTAGCTACTAGCCATGGTTTAGTTCTCTCTACTATTATGTTTTCAAACTCATAACTCTAGAGACCCTAATTGTTATGGGAAAATACATATGTTTAATGTATTGTAAAGGGTAGTCCTCGCACATTGAAATTCCTTATGTGTATTCTAGTAGTCGGAACAGATTGTTCCTTTAGTGATACTCATTATAGCTTCTCGTTAACGATTTGTTTGTTATTACAACCTACTCTAGGGCAATTTTGTTTCTTCCTTGTTCAACAGTGATGTAATATGTGAGTGAATATATATATATATATATATATATATATATATATATATATATATATAATATATTATATATATATATATATATAATTATATATATATGAATTTCCTTTCATGTGTCGTATTTGCGAATTTACTACTTTGCTATCCATTCCCTTCTATGTTCTTCATGTATTCCAGTGCTTCTCAATTTTTCCTTCTGCTAGCCAATTTTGTGTAAAGGAAAATAGTTAGTTGTTATCTTGTTTGTATTCCAGTAATTCTCATTTTTCCTTCTTCTAGTCAATTATGTGCAAAGGAAAAATAAATAGTCGTTATCTTATTTTTATTCCAATAATTCTCGGATTTTCATTATGCTAGTAAATTTTGTGTAAAGGCAAAAGAAATAGTCATTATCTTGTTTGTATTTTAGTAATCCTCTCACGTGCAACGTATTTACTGGTTTCCTTTCAAAATATGCACTTGTTATCTTATTATAGATGAATAATATTAAGTTGTATATACATTCAATATCTTGGCTAATATATAACTTGTTAAGTAGTTAGTAATTGGGTGAATTTTTGATAGGTTGCCTACTATATTATTTTGCCTATGTGCTTGACCACTAAACTTAGAGTCCTATCAATTATATCCCACCTAAGATTAAAATTTTGTTTCATTATAAAAGCATTACTACAATAATTTACAACTCGGTTTCGATTGTTAATTCACAATTATCCCTCTCGGATTCATTAACTGTTTTCTACTGTATAATGTTTTTTTTCCTCAATACTCTTCTAACTATTACCTCTTATACACATTATGAAACAGGTTCTACAGTTTCCTAGACCCTTATATACTTAGTAACATATACAATAAAGAAATAATAACCCTATAGATACTTGATCCTAGCACTAATATGCCTGATTACTATCAGAAAAATAAATCTTTAAGCTTTAACTGACTATCATACATAGTCAACTAATTCATAAATCCATATTTTTGTCTTTTAAAAAAAAAATCCTAATGGTAGAACACATGCATCTTAGCAATAGAATCAAATTTCAAGCCAAATTAAATTTATAATGATAGAAAACGTGCATCTTAGTAGTAGAATCAAATTTAAAGAAAAATTAAACTTATAATTACAGTGTTCTAGATACAACATCTCCATATAACTACTCATATTAATAAAATAAAATAACAGATAATCTAACCAGTATCACTGTTAGGAGAGCACTTGGGAATTTTGCACGTTTTCCACCCAACCTTGAACTAGAATCCTCCATTTCACCGCTGATATGAGATGTACTTGCCAAGGTATCAACAACCCTTATTGATCCCTTGAGTAGGTATTTTAAACCTTTTCTTCCATAACTGATTTTTCCTTTAGTGGCATCCTTTTGTTGTGGTTCTAAAACTCCACTTACCTAGGCTTTTTCCTTTAAATCCCACTTTTCTCTCCCATTTCACTTTATTCTTACCCATTCTTATCATCTTTGTCCAACTAAGGGATTTAATGCATTTTTCTCTCCTATCCATTAAATATTATCTAGGATTCCTTATCATGGAAGATGTATCTCAATCTCTTTTTTTGCTAAAGCAAGAGACGTGCCTTCTTATCATTAAATCAAACTAAAATCACAATTTGTACATACTCCATCTCTCTATATGGTCACCGTCAAAAAGGAAAATGATCATCTAAAGCCTATCCCTTCGCTTCCCAAGAATTACCCACCCAACCCTTTTTGATAACATCCACTTTAATTCACCGGGCATCTCAGGTACTATGAGCCCTCCCCACGTGTAACCACCCATACAAACCCTTCCTATATTTTGATCGTTGCCGTTCTATTTTTTCTTTTGATCTAATGGCTGAGATATCCCTCACACCATGAAGAGCTAAGACGATTAACCCCTGGGCTCCACCAAATTGCTCGCTTGATCCGAAGCGTTGATCTGCCTTGCTCCATCAGACGACTGAGCTAGATATTGCGCGCACGAAACTGTCGAACTTTAGAGAGCGATGAGTGTGGTTTTTGAACCGGGCCATCCTCCACGTGTCATGCTCTGTATGGTATCACTACCAAATTTCTGAAACCAATTTTGTCATGAAAGCGATGCGATCGCTCCAAAACCACTCCAGTATCAGTTTTGGCTTCTGCCACTAAAAAATTGGGTGATGCTGATGCTTGAACCGCTGCCTTCTCTTATTACCTGTAACATTCCTTCGGTATGAGAAACTCTGTCGCCCTTACCTAAGGATATTCCAAATTTTGGTCCACTTGACTTCTAAGGCCAACCCTGGCTCACCTTCCATCGTAAACCTCTCTGTCCAAAAATGTGATACCCTCTCACTTCTGTCCATTATGAGTTGGATTCTTTCATTTTTCTCCTATGCACTTCTTTCTGCTCCTCTGCCTGGTTATGACAGAGTTTTCTCAGGTTGCTCTGCGCCATTCGATTCCACTCCATTAAAATTGTGTTGTCCTTGCAGTTGACTCCTTGGTTGGCTAGAATGTCTGCCAATTTGTTGGCCTTTCTCTGCACATGAATGAATTTGAGAGTACGTAGTTCCTATAGATGTACCTAGATTTTATGGAGAACTTGAGTTAACCTCTAGCATTTTGTAACTTTTTTCGGCCCTGTTCCATTACTGATTCTCTTGGTTGCGTTGATGACTAACTCTGAATTTGCTTCTATTATGACATTTTAGAAATTGTTCTGTATCAGAAATTCTAAGCATTGTTCCAACACCATTAGTTCCACCATGTTGTTGGTGGATTTTCCTAAGTTTCCATGGAAGAGGGAGATTATGCTACCAGTATCATCCTAAAGAACCCCCCCAAAGCCAGCCTCCCTCGGGTTGCCTTTAGAAGCTCCATCGATGTCGTACTTTAAAAAACCTTCAAGGGGAGGGTTCCAGAACTGCTCCACTTTTTATCTCATGCTTATTTTCATGTCTAGACCTTGTGGAATAAACCCCTGCATGTCAATTGCTGGAGAATTCTCAATTCTACTTCTGTGGGAGGATTTTTGGGGAGAACCCTTATTGTGGTACCAACTGTCTCCTTAAGCTATTTTAAGATCAACTCTACTAGGCAAAGAGAGGAATTATTTACCTCTTTGAATATTCTTTTGTTTCTTTCTTTCCACACATTCCATATAATGACACTTGGTAAGAGATCCCAGGTAGAATTGAGAACTTCATAATCCAAAAAATTATTCCTCTAGTTGTTTAGAGTGTTAGTAATACTTTCTTTGTCTCTATCAGACTAATTGAAGATGTTGGTAAAAAAATCCCATATCCCGGTGATTAAAATGCAACGGTTGAGAAGATGTTCCATAATCTCCTCTTGGGCCTCACAGAGCTGGCATCTGGAGGGTCCCAACATACCCATTTCTTTAAGGTTGTCCCAGGTTAAATTTTTTCTGTGATGAACTAACCACAAGAAGAGTTTGATTTTCATCCAGCCTTTGTGCCTCCATAGCTTCTGCCAAGTTTTTTTTGGAGCTTGGGGTTCCAGATCAAGGAGAACACCTTTTGCCTCCTTGATATTAAAGTTGCTCTCTTTGTTGTTACCCCATCTCAGCTGGTCCTGCCCTTCAGTTACTAAAACCATCCTATGATCTAGCATCCTCCTAAGGGACTCTGCTTTAATATTGAGAGTTCTATCCTCTCTGCCCTCTATTTTTTTCCATTTTCTCCATTTTCCTACATTTTGCGAACTCTCCCAAAAGTCTTTCACCTTTACTAATCCTTGTTTGTCTGTGTCATGCTTGAGGCCCAAAAATTCTTCCTTCAGTAGATTAGGTTCTTGTTGCCATTTTTCCTCCCAGAAAAGTGCCAGATCTCCGTCTCTGATTTCCCAGAAACTGTTTTTTTGAACCACTCCTCTGTTCTCCCGGGCTTTGTTCCATATGGGAGAGCCTTTCACTGATCCTGACATATGTATGATATTAGAATCTAGCCAGGCATAGGCATATTTTTCCTTCTAGATTCTTTCCATTGAGCTTTATGATTCTTAACCCACCTCCACCAAAGTTTGGCTCCTAGAGCCTTGCTGAGAATCTCTAGATTATCCAAACCCAAGCCCCATTGGATCTTGGGTTTACAGATCTTGTCCCATGAGACTAAAGCCCATTTTTTCCTTGTTTCCTCTTTTCCCCAAAGAAAATCTCATTGAATATTACTAAATTGTTGCAAGACTCCTATTGGAGTTGGGAGGGATGATAGCATAAAGATTGGGATAGCTTGGAGTATAGCCTTAGTAAGAACTAGTCTACCAGCTAAATTTAAAGATCTGATTGTCCATTTTCTGACCTTGTCTTGCATTCTAATTGTTAATGGATCCCATATGCTCTTGTGTCGGGGTTTAACTGTAAGAGGAACTCCCAAATACTTAGAGGGAAGGAATTCTCTTTGAAAGCCTAAAATTCTGGATACATTTCTCTAGATGGCAACATGAGTGTTAAAGAAAAAGATTTTAGATTTGGAAAGATTGACTTCCATGCCTGTAGCCTTAGTGAAGTCATTCAAAATTTGTTTGTAAGCAAGTGCTTCCTTAACTGTGGGAATTCCCTGTAACACAGTATCATCTACAAACTGTTGATGAGTCAGAACTTGCCCATTCTCCGAAAGTTGGAGTCCTTGAATTCTTCCCATAACTCTTGATTAATGGACCACCCCAGCCCTTCCATCATGAGCATGAATAAAAAGGCGAGAGCAGATCTCCCTGTCTAAGTCCTCTGGAAGGGAGAAAAAGTTCAGATGGAGAGCCATTCACTAAAATTGAAAAGCTCGACGAAGTCACCAGGGCCATGATCCATCTAACCCAATTATGATCAAAACCAAACGCTGTGAGCAATTTTTTGATATATATCCAATTCACTTTGTCATATGCTTTGGTTATGTCTAGTTGCATGATCATACCTGCTCTCTTGTTGCTTGTTAACAAGTGAACCACCTCGTGAGCTTGAATTTTATTGTCCAGAATTTTTTTGCCTTCTACGTATCCAGTTTGTTCCCCCGAGACAAGTGTGGGTAGCAAGGGTTTGAGTCCGTTAGCCACAACCTTGGAAATTATCTTGTAGACTACATTGCATAAAGTGATGGGCCTATATTTCTCTGACATTTAAGCATTATCCCGTTTTGGAATAAGGGCAATAAAGGAGGTATTGAGAGCTTTCAAAATGGTCTTGTTTTGCCTAGAATCTTCAACTATCTTTACAATAACCCTTTTTACAATATTCCAGTAGGCTTTGAAGAAATCCACATTAAATCCATTCGGGCCTGGAGCCTTGCCATTTTGCACTTCATTGAGGACCCCAACAACCTCATTTTCAGTTACAGGTCTGTTGATATTACAATTATCCTCTCTGGATATGAGTTTAGGGATATGTTTAATTAAGTCCTTAATGAAAGGTTCTCTTCTTGAATAGTTTTCCTTGGAAATGTCACAGAAGTGATTTACTAACATTGCATCTATCTCCTCATGGGATTGATGAATTTGTCCATCCTCGTTCTTGATCGAAGAGATTCTGTTGTGTGTTCTATTTCCAATGGTAGATCTGTGGAAAAATTTAGTATTATGTTCTCCTTATTTTAGCCATAGAAACCTATATTTTTGTTTCCAAAAAATTTCTTCTTGTTTACATAGCATTTCCCATTCTTGGTGATATTTCTCTGCTAGATCATTCTTGTCTTTATCAAATCCATCCTTGATCAAAGCTTGATTGAGCTCTAGGATTTTGTTTTCCACAATTTTCTTACTTGTGAAAATATTGACAAATTCCTTCTTATTCCAATCCTTTAGCTTCAACTTGATGTGTTTTAATCTTTTATGTAGCAGGAACATAGTTGATCCCTAAATCTGCAAGTCTTCAGCCCACCATTTTCCAATGTTGCTGATGAATTCAGGGTGTGAAAGCCATATATTTTCAAACCTAAATGGCTTGTTTCTTGGGGTGCCAATGCCCTTGATCTCCATCTGAATCCGCCAGTGATCTGAACCTCCAAAAGGAAGAATACCTGCTATTATTTCCTTGTCTAGAAGCATTAGCTCCTCAGAGATCATGAATCTATCTAGCTTGGAAGTTACCTAGGAATCTCCTCCTCTTTTGTTGTTCCATGTACATAGACCATTGTTTGTCTCAATGTCCACCAGCTTCATGTTTTCTGAAAAGATTTGGAAAGCTGAGGAATCTTTGTTTAGTGCTCTTGTACCCCCCTTTTTTTGTGAGAGAGATCTAATCATGTTGAAGTATCCTCCTACAACCCACAGTATCCCTGCATATCTATTCTGGAGGTCCACCAAAGAGTCAATAAACTTGATTTTGGCATCTAACCTTTGAGGGCCATAAACATTCGTTGCTAGATAAGTGTTTCTATATCCTATAGGTTGTATAACAACTCATAAATAATTCCTTGATGCCTCCGCATCAATTATTCCTATTTTTTGGGGATTCTAGAGGGTGAGGATACCCCCTGTTGTATTTTCTGCTTTGACTTCTAGAAACTCATATCTACTAAGCCACTTACTATGGATTTGCCTTAACTTTTGAATGGAGCATTTCATTTCTTGGACAAAAATTATATCTGAAGCTACCTGTTTCATTCTGTTATTCAACATTCTCTGCTTTCTTTTGCTTCCTAGACCTTTGATGTTCCAAGTTGTAAAATTCATAATTATTGAATGGTAAAGGAGTAACTGGTTAGATCTTTCATCTTACCTAAGTCTATCACGATCTTGCCACATTCCATTAATAGCTCGTTCTGCTTTCTTCTGCCTCTTTTTTTTCCTAGGTTTCTCAGTGCTAATCCTAGAGTTGTTTTTATTGCTTTCACTCCTTGGTTGCCTTATCTTTCCATGTTGTTTTCTTCTACCATGCCCTTTGGCTAGGTTTTCCATAAGAATAACTACTTTATTCGATTGCATTCTTCTTGTGGTAGAGATTCTACCCCACCCGTTGTTCCCTTACTCAAGAACCCTTCTAGATCTAGGTTTTCTCTGTCAAGAATCTCTTGTAACTCATTGTCCTCCATTTCCATCTCACTCTGGGTCATTTCCTGATCCATATCCGTCTCTGATTCACTCATAATGATCCATTTCTATTTTTCATTTACCTATTCCTGATCCTGTTCTTCTTCCTTCTTCTGCTTATCATAACCATCCTTCAGTACTTGATCTTCACCTGCTGTTTCTTCCTCCTCTTCAAGAACATGGAACTGATTCAGCCTCATCTTTTGACCTTCACTTAGGTGTTGCTTTGGCCCTTTTTTGCCTCTTTTACCTTTGTGAGCTACTTTGTGAAAGCTATCTATTTCTTTCATTGTGTTAGGTTTACTTTTGTTCTCTGCTTCACTGAGAGGACAGTCTCTGAGAAGGTGCCCGTGTTCATGAAATTTATGACATCTAAATGGAATATGTTTGTAGTCAACTGTCTGCACCCATTCCTCATCAGAAACCTCCAATATGACCTCATCCAGAAGTGCTCCAGATAGATCCATCTCTACACAGATCCTCGGAAATGAGGTATATTTTCCCCTCCTTCTGGCTTCAAAAGTTTTGACACACCTTCCTAATTTATTGCCTATAGTAGTTAATGATTCTATTTGCCAATAATCCAGAGGTAGAGAATAGAGTCTTACCCAAACTGGGACTGAGGTAAATGTTTCCCGCTCCGATACAAAGTTCATCTTCCACGACTGCATATAGATCCCTGTTACTGCATAGAAGTAGGGCCCGCCTTCAAACACTTTGTCTTTGTCTTCAATATTCGCAAACACCACAGTGAAGAATCCCTTGGAACCTAGATGAAGATCAATGCTTCCTTTAGGCTTCCAGTGGTATCTGATCCATGTTTGTAAAGCCTCTTCAGTGGGCCATAGTCCCATGAATTTGCATATGAATACATAAGTATGCATGTGCTCCCTGTGCGCCTGTAGCACTGCATCATTTAAAACAACTCTGGGAGTGATTTTAGCTTTGGGCTTGCACGGTCCCTTTTGTTTATGGTCTTTTGTTCCATGTTCTTTGTCATTTTCCTCCTTGTCTTTTGTGCCATCATTCTCCTTTGCTTTGTTACTTACTGTTTCCTCTTCCCTATTTTTTCCTCCTTCCTTAGTGTTATCTCTGCCTAATTCTAGGGGTTTCTTGCCCTTGTTGGCCACTGCCTCTTTATAGGAGGGAGTGGAGCTCCCTCCCCTGCATCCGTCCATGGAGAAAACCGCTTCAGAGACCCACAACCCTAGTTTTCCTATTTCTCGACTAGCTCCAAAGATGTATCTCAATCTCATCCTCTATTGAGATTTTTGTTTTTCTTTCTTTGGCAAGAATCTCTTACTCAAGTGTCTCATTCCCAAGTAATTCCAACCCTTGTTATTTATTAATAAAAATTACTTATTACCTAAGCATTTACTATATTTATTTCACTAAAAAAAGCATGGCTTTTCTGTCATCCAGTCTAATATAATTCAGTCTGGAAAGGAAACAATCATTATAGAAACGTAGGGGTATTACATCTTCCCCCTTTTTATTTACGTCATCCCCAGTGTTAGTTCCCCAGTTGCTTCCCTTTGAAATAGTGTTGTATAGTTCTTCTGCATCTCATCTTCCTGTTCCCATGTGGCCTCTTCAGGAGTAAAGTTCTTACATGGAACTTTAACCCGAACGATGGCACAATTCCAGAGCAAGATCTCTTTCTGATCTAGGATACATAGAGGTTCTGCTAGGAAGTCTCCTTCAGGCTCCATCTGTAGCAATTTCCAATAAATTATGTGAGAACTGTCATGTACATATTTCTTTAGCAAAGACACATGAAAAACATTGTCCACTTTAATATGGCTAGGTAATGCTAATTGATAAGCTACGGGTCCAATTCTGTCCAAAATTTTGAAAGGCCCATACAATTGTGCCGCCAATTTTGTACAAGTTCCCATCCTTAAGGTAATTTTTCTTGGTTTAACCCTAAAATAAACATGATCTCCAATTTTGAACTCCCTGTGTGTTATCTTATTGTCTACGTATCTCTTTTTTCTATCCTGTGTGGTTTTTATGTTTTGTCGAATCCTCAGTACTATTTTCTCCATTTCTTGCAAAGCATCCAGTCCTAGTATCAATCTATCCTCTAGCTGACTCCAACTAAAAGGTGTATGGAATTTTCTACCATACATGGCTTCAAAAGGGCTCATTTTTATGGACGTTTGATAGTTTCTATTGTAAGAAAATTCTTCCAATTGCAGAAAATCCTTCCATTTAGTAGGTTTGTCTATGACATACATCCCCAGCATGTCGTCTAAAGTTTGATTGGTTCTCTTTGTTTGTTTATCTGTTTGAGGATGGTATGTAACATTGAAATTTAGCTGAGTTCCCATGCCCCCAAACAACGCCTTCCAGAATTTTAAGGTGAATTTGGAATCCCTATCTAACACTACCATCTTGGGTACTTCATGTAGTTGAAAAATCTCCTTCATGAAGATATTGGCAATTTGTGTTGTACCATAAGTGGATTGTACAAGTATGAAACATGTGGCTTTACTTAAGGTGTCTACCACCACCACAATAGAGTCATGTTGCCTTTTGGTCCTTGGTAGTCTCGTGATAAAATCTAAGGAAATTATATCCCATTTCCATTTAAGGAAAGATAGTGGATTCAAAAACCCAACAGGGTGTTGATATTCAACCTTCACCTGTTGACATTCTAAACATTTTGATAAATATTCGGCCAACTCTTTTTTCATACCAGGCCAAAATAAATTATTTTTTAAAGTTGTGTTCATATTTTGGTACCAGAGATGTCTTGCATATGGTTTCTTATGACACTCATCTACTACCATTTGTTTCAAGTCATGCACATTGGGAACATACAACTGTCTTCTGTAAATCAACAATTTTTTAGAATTTTCAGCATAACCAAGGATGTTAGTTTGCTGCAACTTTTTTTGAATTCCCAATTATTTAGTATCGCTAGTTATTGAGTTTTTAATCCGCTCCACCAGATTTGTGCTAACACTGCTAATAGATATGCCCATTAAAGTATAGGCATGTCTACTCAAAGCATCTGCTATGTTGATTTCTTTCCCTTTTATGTGTTTAATGTCGAACTCAAACTCACTAAGGAACGCCATCCACCTAGTTTGTTTGGATTTGAGATCTCGTTAGCTAAAAAGATATTTTAAGCGAATATGATCTATCACCAAATTGAATTTATTCCCTAATAGATAGTTCATCCACATATTTAGGGCATGTATTACATTAGCTACCTCTAAATCATATACAACACAATTTCTTTCATGTGTTTTCAACTTTCTAGACTCATAAGCTACTACTAAATTTTCCTACAATAAAACTCCCCGTAGCCCCTCCATATAAGCATCATTGCAAACTGTAAACTCTTTATTTGGATCTGCAAGTTTTAGGATAGGAACCACTATAAGTAGATGTTTTAACTTATCAAAACTTTCTTGACATTTGGTTGCCCACTCAATTTCCTCATTTCTCATGTAAAGATATAATAGGATGTTCTAGTTTCAAGAATCCCTCAATAAATATTTGGTAATATTCTATGATTCCCATAAATGAACAGACAATGGACACATCCTTTAGTATTTTCCAATTTACCATGGCCCTACCCTTCTCAGGATCAACTTATAGTCCTTCCTTTGAAATAACGTGGCCGAAATACTGTATTTGTTTTTGTAAAGTCACATTTACTAAATTTGGCATATAATTGATGTTCTCTTAGAGTCTGCATAACTAATTTCAGGTGTTCCTTATATTCTTCTTTGTATTTGAAATACACCAAAATGTCATCTATAAACACAAGCACAATTTTTTCCATATATTTATTAAGTATATTGTTCATCAAGAACATAAAGGTTGTTGGGGAATTATTAAGGCAAAATGATAACACTACAAACTCATAGTGACCATATCTAGTTCTAAAGGTTGCCTTGTAAATATCCTCATCTTTGATTCTCAATTGGTGATATTATGTCCCTAAATGAATTTTTGAAAAGTATTGACCCCCCTTGATCAAATAGATCATGAGTATGATGCAATGGATATTTATTTTTAATGGTTAACATGTTTAATTTTCAATAATCAATGCACATCCTAAATGTGGCATCCTTTTTCTTGACAAATAACATGGGAGCCCCCCATAGTGATACACTAAGCCTAATATAACCTTTCTTAAGTAATTCTTGTAGTTTCATTTTCAACTCCAATAACTTAGGTGGACTCATTAAGTAAGGGGATCTAGACACTGGGGTTGCACCAGGAACCAAATGAATGGAAAATCTATATCTTTGTGAGGGGGTAAACATGGGATTTCCTCCAGGAAAGCATCTCTAAACTCCTTAATAACTGGTAGGGTGTCTAATTTTTATTCTTTTGTTTTTTGTTCATTTACTTCCACATGGACCATAAATACTTAACACCCCTTACATGCACTCTTTTTCATTTGTAAGGTTGAAATTTGTCTAATCGATATGGATTTTGGCATGCCTTGGATCATTTGAGTTTGTCCCTTCTGATTCACATGACTCACTATATTCTATAAACAATTTATAATGGCCTCATGTTTTTCCAACCAGTCCATGCCTATCAATACATAATATGATCCTAATGGAAGTATATTTAGGTTCACTATTGTAGACTAGCAATGTAAATCAAGATGGCATTGCTTTACTTGCTTGGTTACTCTTCTCTTTGTGAAAGTTTCTAACTATACCAACGAGGCAGTCTTTTACTTTTTAGTTTTAAGTTTACATTTTTCTACCACATGTTGCCCAATGTAACTTAAACTAGCATCTGAATCAATTAAAATAGAAACAGGTTGGTTTAAAATAGTACCTTCGATCTTGATCATTGTTGATTTATGCTTCGCTTGTTTATCCTCTAATATTGTGCTTATTCTCAGAATATTTGTATCAAGATAATTCACTATGGTAGATTTGTGAACAACTTGGATATTTTTGATAGATATAGGATTATGCAAACAATTCCTCAACAGATGAGGCTCACCACACCCCCAACACTTTAGGGGTTCATTTTCCTTAGCCCCACTAATCTTTCTACTATTCAAATCCATAGGTTTGGACCAAGTTTGAGATTGTTATGACTGATTTACATTTCCCTTACTAAAATTTTTCCATTGATGATCCTTCCCAAAAATGTTAAGATAGGCAGGTTTCTGCCATTTTTCCCCTATTGCAAATTTGGCTTTGTCTTTACTTGGCCAAAATTTGGTGTCTTTTCCCTTATTCTTAAACTTTTGATAACACTGACTTTCCTTCCTTCTTGCTTTGTCCATTGTCTTAGGATTTTGAAACTCAATCCTTTCCTTGTAGGTAGTGGGTAAACATTTTACAAATCATTGCACCTTGTCTTTCTTTTCTCTAATGTAAGGAACATACCGCAGTAAATTGGTAATTTTTTCCACAAACTCGTCCATGGTTAATTGTCCCAACCTTATATCATGGAACTCCTTTGTATGGTCAAAATAATAGCATTCACTTAGGTAGCGAGACTTAAAATGTTTCTGGAACTCCTCCCGATATATTTTCTTTTCTTCCAACAAATGCACAATTTTAGCTTCTTCGCACTATAGAGCAGCTTTGCCTTGGAGATGATAAATGGCCAATCTAGTGTTCAATTTAATCTCATATACATAAACTTGAAATTATTTTGTCATATTAAGAATTCATTCTTCTGTGTCCTCCTCCTCCTCTCCATCAAAAGTAAGGGGCTTGATTTTCTTGAATTCCCCTTGTAGCTCCATTTCTTTCTTTCTCTCTCTTTGTGTTTTTGGATACATTCTATATGAATCCCATCCACTTTCATATTCTCTATTTTTGCTCCCATTTTATTTATTTTCAATACTTTAGGTTCTACAGTTTTATAGCTAGACTTTCCAGTCAATCCCCTAATCATCCTTTCTTGCTCCTCACTAGCCTTTACTAAGCATTCATTGTTGCTCCTCAAATAGCCAAATTTGTTGGATATTTCTAATAACAAGCATAAATTGAGAAGTTAATGGGGTAGCCACATTTCCCAACTCAACATATAAGTCTTCACCTCCGGTGACAGTTAGAGGGAGGTCCTATTCCATTCTACTATAGTCATGCCACTTTATTACCTTTTATCTCAAACATAATCAAATATTATTTCTACATTACTTACTTCAACTTTCCAAGCCTACATAATTCTACTTATTTTTGTGGTGGTTCCTTAAGGCCCAAATTGTGAAATTGGGCTCTGATACCATCTATCACAAACCCATAATCCACTACAAAAAAAAGTGTATATGTGTAAGTGTCAATAGTACTTCTACTGTTATGTATGTTCTTGTTTTCCAATGAATATGTTGTGGATAGTGTATTTGTTATGAACGCTCGGAACCATACCCCTTTTATGAGTTTATTAAAAGGTATATATTTCTTTTATTTATTCCACTCCTTAACATTTGTAGGCTTAATACATCATAATGTTATCCCTAACCTATAATTAACATTTAACCCTCATTCTTATGTTTAATATACACATCAAAGTGCGTAACACTAATGTTGGTATACACCCCTTGATCAATAATCCTATGTTTAACTATAGTTCATTATAGGAGTTACGATATTAATATTATATCTATCGATGAGTGAGTACGTGAGGTTATGTGAAGGGGCACCTCTCTGAGATTTTGTAATGCACATATATATTTTGCTACTACTACCAATGAAATCATAGCATAAATTAAGTTTCACAAGTGCGTATTTAATAACCCTTGACATTTGATTATACGAAAACCCTAACGTTTTTAATGCCACCTATTCTGCTCTGCATTAGGAAATTAAGTGTTCAATTCTCTTTTGCAACATCTTCCTCCTTCACATGGAGTGCATATGACTATACTGGCAGTGCTTGAGTGGCTGAGATGAGAGGATGGAAATCAAGGGATGGTATCGAAATACGCAAACCCTATTCTTTATATTCCATACACATTTGGTAAGTAGGCCATTTCCTTTACCGCATGTTGTGTATGGTGTCATTGCAGTGTCTCTCTTCATCCATTCCTCAGCTTATGGCCTGTCGGTGGTGCACAGAGGTTGTGGAAGTAGGGAAGACTTCGCTAACCTTCACATTTGTCTCGTTCCAAGTTCCACGGGTAAAAAAATTTGTTTTCTAATAACTTAATTTTCCTCCCCTTTTATGGCATTCCTGTAAACTGATTCTCATAAACTATGCTTTAATTTTTTATATCTCTTTTGAGTCGATGACATCATGTCTCTCTTACTCTGGTTCCAGGTGGGATGCCCATATTAAGGACCCTTTCCTTCCATTTCATTACTCATTTGCCTTAAGGTAAATATTGGTATTTTAATCTCACTCGTCTTCGCTCCCATTTATATTTCTCCTCCTGCAAGATTACCGTGCTCATAGTCAATGTGATTGGCTCCATTATTGTTTTCCTTTCTTGTATAAGGAGGAATAAAAAAACAAGCCAATTTGATTTGGTGACCCTGACTTCGATGGAGAATATAAGGTAAATGATTTAGAGCATTTTTGGGTTTTTTATTTTTTATTTTTCTTATGGCACGATGCCTATTTTGTTTTCTTGTTTAGGTTCCTGTAACAAAATTCTCACCAAATCGTCTTTTTTTATATATTTTTACACTTACCCTTTCCAACCTACTATTGTTTGGACAGTCCTCACCAATGTCAAAAAAGGGTTACTTCTCTTGTTTATGTACAAATGAGAGCATCCACTACTTTTCTTAGACATGTATGAGCTTGAATTCTCTTGTAATGATTTTACACGATTAATTTAGATACCATAGGATACTCATACCTTGTCTCTTCTGTCTTGTAGGTATTAACTACTCTTTGTAATAACTCTTCTATGTACAATCAAAAAAACACAATCAGCACTGATATTCAGCCACTATGATTTTTCGGGTTAGTTAATTTTCCCTTTCGGGGGTTAGATTCAGTACAATGTTCTGCTAAGATTCATTGGAAGTCAATGCTACTATGAATTACTCGCAGTGCATGCCTTATGGAAATTTAGATGTTAATTCCATGAATCAAGGGAATTTTGTCTTTGGTTTCTTCTTTTAATTTGTAGATACTAGCCCTGGTTTAGTTGTAATTTCCTATTATGTTTTCAAACTCATAACTCTAGAGACATTAATTGCTATGGGCGCAGACATAAGTTTAATTTATTGCAAAGGGTAGTCCTCGCACAATGAAATGCCTTTTGTGTATTCCAGTAGTCGAAATAGTTTGTTCCTTCAGTGCTACTCAATAAAACTTCTTCATAGTGATTTGTTTATTGTGACGACCTACTCCAGGGTGGTTTTGTTTCTTCTCGTTAGGACAATGTTAATTTGGATATATATAATTTATATATATATATATATATAATATATCTTATTTCATTCATTGTCATCTTGTATTTACTATTTGTTATTTGTACCCTTATATGTTCTTCATGTATTCTAGTACTCTTGATTTTTCCTTCTGCTAGCCAATTCTGTGTTAAGGCAAAAGAATTAGTCATTATCTTGTTTGTATTCTAGTAATTCTCAATTTTTCCTTCTGCTAGCCAATTCTATGTAAAGGAAAAAGAAATAGTTTTAATCTTGTTTGTATTCCAATAATTCTCGATTTTTCCTTCTACTAGTAAATTATGTGTAAAGGCAAAAGAAATAGTGATTATTTTGCTTGTATTCTAGTAATCCTATCACATACAACTTATTTACTAGTTTCCTTTCAAAAGATGTGCTTGTTATATTATTATAGATAAATAGTACTAAGCTATATACAAATTTAATATCTTGGTTATAATATAACTTGTTAAGTAGTTAGTAATTGGGTGAATTTTTGACAGGTTGTCTACTGTATTATTTTGCCTTTATGCTTGACCACTAGAATTATAGTCTTGCTAATTATATCCCACTTGAGATTAAAATTTGTTTCCATTCTAAAAGCATTACTGAAGGACTTTAGAACTCGATTTCAATATTTAATTCGCAATTATCCCTCTTGGATTCATTAACTGTTTTCTATTGTATATTTTGTTTTCATTTTTCCTCTATACTCTTCTAACTATTACCTCTTATACACATAGTGAAATAGTTTGCATACTTTCCTAGACCCTTGTATACTTAGGAACATATACTGTAAATAAATAAAAACCCTGTAGATACTGGATCATAGCACTAATATGCCTAATTACGGTCATAAACATAAAGATTCAAGATTCAATTGGCTATTGTATGTAGTCAACTAATTTGTAAATCCATATGTTTCTCTTAAAAAAAACAATAAAACTCCTAATCACAAAATACATGCATCTTAGTAGTAGAATAAAATTTCAAGCCAAATTAAATTTATAATGATAGAACACATGCATCTTAGAAATTGAATCAAATTTCAAGCAAAATTAAACTTATAATGACATTGTTTTAGATACAACATTTGCATATAACTATTCATATTAATAAAATAAAATAACATATAATCTAACTAGTATCGCTGCTAGGGGAACACTTGCGAATTTCATACCTTTTCCACCCAAACTTGAACTGAAATCCTCTAGTTCACCCTCGAACTGGAATGTACTTGTCAGGGTATCAACAACCGCTATTGATCCCTTGAGCAAGTAATTTATACATTTTCTTCCATAATCAATTTTTCCTTCAAAGACGTCTTCCTTTTGTGGTTCTAAAACTCCACTTGCCTAGGGTGTTTCCTTTAAATCTTGTTTTTCTCTCCCGTGGCACTTTATTCTTACCCATGCTTAGCATCTTTCTCCAGCTAAGGGATTTAATGGATTTTTCTCTCCTATCCATTATATCTTATTTAGGAGTCCTTATCATGGAAGATTTGTCTCAATCTCATCCTCTAAAGAAATTTTTGTTTCTATTTCTTTGGGAAGAGTATTTTACTCAAGTGTCTTAGTCCCAAGTAATTCCAATCCTTGTTATTTATTAACAAAAATTGCTTATTACATAAGCATTTACTGTATTTCTTTCACTAAACCAATCATGGCTTTTCCACCATCTAGACTAATATAATTCTGTCTGAAAAGGAAACAATCATTACATAAATGGAGGGGTATTACAATAGTTGTTCATGTGTGGATTTTTTCTTCTGGAAATGGCCTAGGGCATTAGAATAATCATGGAAGTAATTAGTTCTACATTGAGATGAAATGTTTGGATTGTGTGGAAGCCAAGAATGACAATATAAGTTCCAATACAACAACAAAAGAAAAGTTGTTTCAATGGTGTTGAGTGAACATTGGTATATGGCTATAAGACCTAGTTCTACATGAGTACCTCTATTAGTAAACTCTATATGTAGAGATAGGTGACAGGGAGGAGAGCATGGGAGCTTTATGGATTGGATCCTATGGATTTTCCCAATAAATTTTGAAATGTGTTTGACAAGTAAACTGGACTCATGAAATAGGCACTATTGTCAGGCCAAGAATAGTGGTTTAATGGTGGTTTGTTATGAATATTACATATAAATAAAGCTTTTAGAAGAGTTGGTTACATTTAAGTAAAAAAATAATAAATTTATTATTAAATTGTTTTTTAAAATTATATTATTTAGTAATATCATAATGTGCATAATTTTATATGTGTTGTTGTTATATTGATTTTTATAAGTCTTTCAAATCACTAAAACCATTTACCACATTTAAAAATGAAATTTAAAAACTAAAAAATTGTAATTTCACCTACAATAATATTGTTAAAAAAAAAACTAATTAAATAATATCTTATTATAATATATATTATTAAAAAACTATTTGTATAATATTAATCAAGTCAACTATTATATTATTGTAAATATTATATTATTATAAATATTATATGATTTGATTTGAGTTGAATCACCTAAAATAATTTTTAGTGAGATGATTTTATTATTTAAAATTGCTAAAGTCACATGGAATGTAAACAGTAAAGGTGGATGATAAACATTGAATTGCATTATTATTGACATGATGTGCATTTATAGTACATTTGTGTGACTATTGGGTTTCACATCCCAAGGTCTCTTGGACTCTCATGGTTGTTCACATTCTACACCAACCCATAGAGGATTAGGTGTCCAACATTGCCCCCTTAATCTGAAGGGTTATGTATGAGTCCAAGAAGAGAGCTGTAAGACAAAATGCGAAAAGATTCATGGTAGCACTAGGTTGAATGTGCTCTCTGAAATGTTGGTATAAAGGGTGGTGGTTTAAGGACGACCACCAACATTGGAACGCTTAGTGCAGTTCCCAGAACTCTTCCAATTCTGGCATGAAGTTGAGGTCTTCTGCTAGATGAAGTGCTCCTAATGTTTTGAAGAGGGAAAACTTCAACCATGAAAGGGAGGTCTCACCCCGCATAAAAGGGAGAACCTCAACCTGAAAAGGGAGGTCTCAACCTATGATGGTTTAAGGATGACCAACAACTCTTGAATGCTTAATGCAATTCCTGGAAATCTTCCAAAGCTGGCAAGAAGCTAAAATCTTCTGCTAAAGGAAGTGTCCCCAATTCTTTGGAGAGGTATCACTGACTGAAGGCATGCTCAGGGGCATCTTTGTCTTAGGCTACAACCTTGAATCTCGTACGGAAGGTTGTGGCTCAGGCTTGCTTGATGTGGCTTTGAAGCTTGTAGATGACCATCATTTCCCCCCTGTCAGAGACAAGATGAGATGATGGAGAAAAATCAACTGCAAGACTTTTCAATACTCTAGAACAAGTTCTGACATATGACTAGATTATCTTCTTGGCTATTGATGTTCATTGCCAAGAAGCGATCCATCCAAGATGAATCTTTGTTCTTGCAGGAGGTTTATTTTTGAAGCATTTGTTTTAAGAATGGTTGGTTTTATGACAATGCTTACATGGATGAAGATCAAACAATGATCGTTCAGATGGCCAACTTGGTCATAGTGTTGGCATTTCACAATCTGTTGTTGTCGTTGTGGAAGAGGAGCAAAATCTGGAATAGCTGAAGTTGAACTGTCATGAAGGGTTCCATCTCTCTGAAACTGAGTGGGCTTTGCGTAATCTGGAATATGAAAGGGCATGTCCTTGTCATATCCAAGACTAGTTCTATGCTTTTTGATGACAAGCTCTTCCCAAGGTCTGACATTGGGCTTACGAAGTGCAAACCAAACTTTTGCATCTGCATGTAGCTCTTTTGCTTTATTGGGCACTAGATCTGAATCAACTATAACAATATTTTCCTGCTATTTATGGGAGTTTGTTTCAATATTCTAAACAGAAACAGGTTCAGAATGATGACTCCACTGCTATAATTCTTCTTTCTGTAGTTGAGATTCAAGCTAAAAAAAATCAATCTTTTCCTATGCATTATGCAGACAATTTTTGATATTGGAAAGATTGTCCTTATTGATGTTTACCATTCCATCGTCATTGGACTGTATCAAAGTATTTAATAAATCTAATACATCATAAATTAAATCCATTTTCTAGGCATTAACAATCAATGTTCCAATCAACTAGTAGCAATCACTGTGATGATAAAAGAACACTACTTTCATGAACCATACATACTTATGTAGTAGTCAATATAGCAAGTAATCAACAACTCTAGAATCAACAAGTCAATACCTCTTTTCTTCAAAGCTATAATGTCATTATCCTCTCAAGAGCGGGTTCGATCCATACAGAGTTCATATCAGGTTCGTTCAGATTAGGGTCTGAGAAGATGTTGAAATCCCATCTCAAGTCAGTCAATGTAGAACCATTTCATGTATGTTGATTTGGAGGCTTTATCAAAGAAGTCACAATGAAAAGTAAAACATGTATTTATGTCTAGCAAGTGTCTAGGAATAACAATTACTTGAAAATTCAAGCTACAACAAGAGTTACTTTCCCCACATCTACACCTAGCTTCACTTTATTCAACGAATACTTATTAAATAGAAATTATGCTTATTATTCTACAAATACTTCAAGTTGAAATATATTGCAAGTGACATATTTATTCTAGCTATCGAAGCATAGGCATATGTTTAATGTATTGTAAAGGGTAGTCCTCGCATAGTGAAATTGATGCAGGGATGGCTAGCCTGCAAACCAGGATCTTTCTCTCTCACTCATGCACATAAAAGCATGTGCCTAAATCAACGAATCAAACTCATTAGTTCATAGTTTATGTGCGCCTTCCTCAACACACACGTCTGAACGCCAAATTGGCAGGCTTCTCATTGCTTTATGGCTGCTGGCAGTCTCGTTCCTGCTGATGCAGGGGCCGCTAAATATGGCGTTTCGATTGGTCTTCGTTGTGTTAACATAAAAAGTTCTGTTGAGTGTCCCAAGGACGCCTCATGCGTTGGAAATTCCAATCAACGGTCTATCGTTGCTGCAGCCGACCCCGCATTCTTAATATTACCATCACTTTAAGATATATGTTCTCCTTCGATAAATAAACGGTAATACGAGCTCCACTCCGCCTTTAGTACCGAGAAGGAGGATCGCCCTTATGCGCACAGTTAGAAAAAAAAAAAGATTAATGGAACCGCGCTCCAGGTCATATGACAAACAACAATTATACATATGACAACCTGTAATTATACAATCCATGTGCTCATACCATCGGAACTCCACGCGTATACACAGTATCCTTGAACGGTATTAATACACAGTTATTGGTATATAGCAGTTGCGCCACCGCCAGTTTGTATATGTATCCACTGCTTTCAGCAAACACCTGTTGGGGAATCATTCCAAGACAATGCATGACATGTGCTGGCCATACAAAGCAATACACACAGTCTTGAATGCACACAATACTTCTCAACGCTAGAGTGTTTTCTAACAAATGGATAGCGCATGTAACCCTTACAATCATAAACCAGCCTTCAATATTCCGCCCAGAATTACATTAATATTCTGCCGTGCCAACAATAAAATGCACATATTATAAACAAACTTCAAATATATATAGTCCATGCGATCCATTTGTTGTGCATACAGTAGTTTTAATCATAAAACCAGATTTCTTTATACTGTTTATAATATGTGTACAACAAACTTAATACAAACACGAATTCTCCAGACAGTGCGTGCAACACTTTATATTCATAAAACCAGCCTCAACCTGTTTCTAGTGCGCGCGGCCAACAACTGATGCACGTAGAATTTACTCATGGTTCAATGACTCCACTGGAATAGACAGTTATGGAATTAAATCAATTAACTACGAGGTTGATGTCCATGCAATCAAGGGACAGGCGATCTCTACTAGTTCACCGTTTTGAATTACGACAACACACAGTGAACATCAAACGGAGATATGAAAGCGATCCAACTCTTTAATACACAGTCAGTTAATTATGGATACATGCATAAAAACCATTGCACTAAAATGCCAGAGAGGTTTTTGAAATTATACTTTGATGCCACCTCACTCCCTGATGAGAGTTGTAGCTGCTTCATTCATTTATAATAATAATGGATATGTACTTAAAGGATAGATAAGACCTATCTCCCAGGAAAAGCAAGATTTTTCTTTTTTTACACAATGACTTAAAGCTGGAAGCTTTATTCCCTACTTTTTATCCTAATTTTATCTAAAAAAACACAGAAATTTTATCCCCATTTTATTCCATATTTACAAATGGAAATGTTCTAGATGCTCCTGCATCATACACCCAACCTTAAAATTAATCATGATCTCCTGATCATGTGCCTGGATCCCATACTTTGTGCTGCAAGTTTCCGTTAGCCGCTGCTTTTGTCTGTTGTCCTTCTCCGGGTCTCCATACCTTATGTTGCATCGCTCCACTAGCTGTACTTTCACAATCTTCTATTGTCTTTCTTCTGCGGCTGCTTCGGCTGCTTCTCTTCCTTGCTGATGTCTTCCTCTGAGACACTTTTAACATGATTCTTCTGATTAAATCAATTTCTTTGTCTAATAAGTCTTCAGACTGCTAACTTCTTGCTTCTATGCTTGTTTCTGTTCTGACTTCCACCCAATCATCCATGCCCTCTAGTCTTCTGGAACAGAAAGCCTCTTCTCCCTTCAACTGAGTCAAATGTTCTTCACCAATACCTGCATTCACAAAACACTTGTTAGAATAAAATTCATAAGGCATCAGTGCCTTATTTCCCTCTGCTAGCATTTCAGTGTCCCAATCATTCTTGAGATTATCACTCAGTCTATCCCCAACAACATCTTCTCTGAGAATGCATCTGTATTCTGCTTCATAAAAATAAACCTCTTTATCTTCATTCATCTCTGCCTTTATATTCTGAATTCTTATCCTCTGTACTTCTAGTCTCTTCTCTAGAACATTTAACTCCTGCCATAAATCTGTCATCTCCTTTGAAAAGATTTCTGTACAATCTTCAATACTTTCCCAAGCCAAGCTTCCTGTTGTTACCATCTCATCACCTGCATATAAACTCTCAGTTTGCATAACAGTATCAACTGTTACTTCCCTTATCTGCGCTTCATCCATAAGCACTTCTTCTTGTGCTGTAACAGTTTCATAAGATGGCACATCCTCCTCAACACCTGTCATCACATCACAATTGTCAGCTACAAAAATACACGGTTTTACATTATCCAGATGATCTGGATTTACCCAATAACTCAAGAAATCATCAATAATTTTGTCCTCTTCTGTTTCATCAATGGAAACCTCATCTGCACCTGCAAACATACACAACTCATCAGCTTTAAAACCACAAGACTTTTTGGTCTTGACTGCTTTCTTTAGCACTTCCCTTTGATCAGATCTGCATGTGGAATCTTCAATTTTAATCTCTGGCACAAGAACTCTAAGCCCCTTTTTCAACAAGGCAATCAGAATTTGCCTCAACCTCCTCTGCAATTGTTGCGAGATCACTCTCTTTCCCTTCAGTGGGAAGATCCATTTTCCTTCTTGCTTTTCCTGCTCCTGCAGCCGTTCTTCCAGTGCCTGTAACTGTGCCTTTATTCTTGCAATCTCTCTTTCTCGAACTCCACCAGTCACCTCATCTCTGTGGCATTTCTCTGAACCTCTTCCTCTGTCTCCTTTATGACTTTTAGTAGCCTTCTCCATCGTCATAAGTTCTTCAGCTATGCGTTGCATGAAGCCTCTGCCACAGCAAACTCCCTTGCTGCCACTTACCTCACCAATCCTTCCCTCCGGATCTGGTCTTTTGGTAATCATTGGTTCTCTGCTCGAACCTTTTGAGCATCTTCCACTGCTCCTGTAGGCTTCTCCCATCTGCAACTTAGTCTTCTTCTTCAGGACACTGCACTTGTCTTGCTTATTCAGCGTTCAACTGAATGCCAGGTTCACTGCCACTATTTTCTGCAACCATCGACTTAAATCATAAATTTTAAAAAAAATCACCTCACCTCTAAGATTTTGTCTTCTCTGCAATCCTTTCCACTGCAAGTGTGTATGCTGCATATCATAAAAAAAATTCTGATCTTTCTTTTCAGAAAAAAACACTTCAATTCTTCAACAAAACAAAAACTCTTCAATGAAAACAGAGCCAGGCTCTGATACCGGCTGGCTAGCCTGCAAACCAGGATCTTTCTCTCTCACTCATGCACATAAAAGCATGTGGCTAAATCAACGAATCAAACTCATTAGTTCATAGTTTATGTGCGCCTTCCTCAACACACAAGTCTGAACGCCAAATTGGGAGGCTTCTCATTGCTTTATGGCTGCTGGCAGTCTCGTTCCTGCTGATGCAGGGGCCGCTAAATATGGCGTTTCGATTGGTCTTCGTTGTGTTAACATAAAAAGTTCTGTTGAGTGTCCCAAGGACGCCTCATTCGTTGGACATTCCAATCAACGGTCTATCGTTGCTGCAGCCGACCCCGCATTCTTAATATTACCATCACTTTAAGATATATGTTCTCCTTCAATAAATAAACGGGAATACGAGCTCCACTCTGCCTTTAGTACGAGAAGGACTTTAGTACGAGAAGGAGGATCGCCCTTATGCGCACAGTCAGAAAAAAAAAAAGATTAATGGAACCGCGCTCCGGGTCATATGACAAACAGCAATTATACATATGACAACCTGTAATTATACAATCCACGCGCTCATACCATCGGAACTCCACGCGTATACACAGTATCCTTGAACGGTATTAATACACAGTTATTGATATATAGCAGTTGCGCCACCGCCAGTTTGTATATGTATCCACTGCTTTCAGCAAACACCTGTTGGGGAATTGTTCCAAGACAATGCATGACATGTGCTGGCCATACAAAACAATACACACAGTCTTGAATGCGCACAATACTTCTCAACGAACCAGAGTGTTTTCTAACAAATGGATAGCGCATGTAACCCTTACAATCATAAACCAGCCTTCAATATTCCGCCCAGAATTACATTAATATTCTGCCGTGCCAACAATAAAATGCACATATTATAAACAAACTTCAGATATATATAGTCCATGCGATCCATTTGTTGTGCGCACAGTAGTTTTAATCATAAAACCAGATTTCTTTATACTGTTTATAATATGTGTACAGCAAACTTAATACAAACACGAATTCTCCAGACAGTGCGTGCAGCACTTTATATTCATAAAACCAGCCTCAACCTGTTTCTGGTGCGCGCGGCCAACAACTGATGCACGTAGATTTAAACTCACGGTTCAATGACTCCACTGGAATAGACAGTTATGGAATTAAATCAGTTAACTACGAGGTTGCTGTCCATGAAATCAAGGGACAAGCGATCTCTACTAGTTCACCGTTTTGAATTACGACAACACACAGTGAACATCAAACGGAGATATGAAAGCGATCCAACTCTTTAATACACAGTCAGTTAATTATGGATACATGCATAAAAACCATTGCACTAAAATGCCAGAGAGGTTTTTGAAATTATATTTTGATGCCACCTCACTCCCTGATGAGCAGGGAGTGCTGTAAATGCTTCATTCATTTATAATAATAATGGATATGTACATAAAGGATAGATAAGATCTATCTCTCAGGACTATTTTTTATCTTAATTTTATCTAAAAAAACACAGAAATTTTATCCCCATTTTATTCCATATTTACAAATGGAAATGTTCTAGATGCTCCTGTATCAGAAATGTCTTCTATTTATTCCAGTAGTCGAAACAGTTATTTATTCCAGTAGTCGAAACAGTTTTTTCTTCAGTGCTACTCAACTTAACTTCCCCTTAGTGATTTGTTTGTTATTACGACCTACTCTAGTGTGGTTTTATTTCTTCCTTGTTAGATAGTAATGTAATATGGGAGCGAAGAATTTCATATAGATATATGTGTGAGAATTTTCTTTCATGTGTCATATTTGTTAATTTACTACTTCATTATCTCTACCTTATATGCTCTGCATGTATTATAGTACTTTCAATTATGTGTAGAGGCAAATGAATTAGTTGGTATCTTGTTTGTGTTCCAGTAATTCTCTATATTTCCTTCTGGTAGTCAATTCTGTGTAAAGTCAAAAGAAATAGCCGTTATCTTGTTTGTTTTCTAGTAATTTTTTTTATTTTCCCTTCTGCTAGTCAATTATTTGTAACGGAAAAGAAGTAGTCATTATCTTGTTTGTATTCCAGCAATCCTCTTGCGTACAACTTATTTACAGGTTTCCTTTCAAAAGATGGAATTGTTATCTTATTACAGATGAATAGTTCTAAGTTGCACACAAATTTAATATCTTGGCTATAATATAACTTGTTAAGTAGTTAGTAGTTGGGTGAATTTCTTACAGGTTTCCAATTGTATTATTTTTCCTTTGTGCTTGACCACTAGACTTAGAGTCTTGCCAATTATATCCCACTTAAGCTTAAAATTTGTCTACGTTCTAAAAGCATTATTCTAATAATTTACAACTGGGTTCCAATAGTTAATCCGTAATTATCCCTCTCATATTCATTAATTGCTTTCTATTGTATATTGTTTTTTTGGTCTTCTGTAATCTTCTAACTATCACCTTTTGTACACATAATAAAACAATTTGCATAGTTTCCTAGACCCTTGTATACTTAGGAACATATTTTGTAAAGAAATAATAACCATATAAATACTTAATCCTAGCACTAATATGCCTTATTACAATCACAAACATAAATATTTAAGCATCAACTCCCTATCGTATGTAGTTAACTAATTTGTAAATCCATATGTTTCTCTTAAAAAACCAATAAATTCCTAATGATAGAACACATGCATCTTAGCAGTAGAATCAAATTTCAAGCCAAATAAAATTTATAATGATAGAATACATTCATCTTAGCAGTGGAATCAAGTTTCAAGAAAAATTAAACTTATAATGACACTACTTTGGATACAACATCTACATATAATTTTTCATATTAATAAAATAAAATAATAGATAATCTAACCAACATCATCATTAGGGGAACACTTGGGAATTTTACACCTTTGCCACCCAACCTTGAACTAAAATCTTCCAGTTGTATTTTCTAGGGTATCAACAACCCCTACTGATCTCTTGAGTAGGCATTTTATACATTTTTTTCCATAATCAATTTTTCCTTCAACAATGTCTCACTTTTGTTGTTCTAAAACTCCACTTGCGGTGATTTATTCTTACTCATGCTTAGAATCTTTCTCTGGATAAGGGATTTAATGGATTTTTATCTCATATCCATTAAACCTTATTTAGGAGTCCTTATCATGGAAGATTTATCTCAAGCTCATCCTCTAATGAGATTTTTGTTTTTCTTTCTTTCACAAGAATCTCTTACTCAATTGTCTCATTCCCAAGTAATTCCAACCCTTGTTATTTATTAATAAAAATTACTTATTACATAAGTATTTTTTGTATTTCTTTCACTAAACCAATCACGGATTTTCCACCATTGAGTCTAATATAATTCAGTATGAAAACGAAACAATCATTATAGAAAATGAGGTGTGTTACAACGAGGATGTTATATGGAGTGTTGGAACCTGGATATGTGAGGATTTTTTCTTATGGCAATAGCCTAGGGCATTGGAATATTTGTGGAAGTAATTAAGTAGCACAAAGAATTGAGATGAAAAGTTTGGATTGTGTGGAAGCCAAAGAATGACAATATAAGTTCCAAGACAACAACAAAAAGAATTTGTTTCAATGTCGTTGAATGAACATTGGTATATGGTTATAAGAGCTCATTATGCATGAGTACCTCTACGGGTAAATTCTATATGTAGAGATAGGTGATAGGGAGGAGAGCATGGGAGCTTTATGGATTGGATCGTATGGCTTGATTGGGTGAAATAGCCATTATTTTCAGGTCAAAAATAGTGTTTTAATGGTGGTTTCTTGTGAATATTACATCTAAGTAAAGCTTTTAGAAGAATTGGTTGCATTTAAGTTAAAAGATAATAAAT
>APFE031449609.1:2129-14472 GCA_000404065.3 Pinus taeda | reverse complement strand
AAACACCATTGAACTTCAACATGCACTTCATCAGAAAGCTCATTCATGACCATGTTCTTGAAGTGCAATATTGTTCAACAGATGATCAGGTTGCAGACATCTTCACAAGGCTCTCACAGAGGCGAAGTTCACTAAACTTCGATATATGCTTGGATTTCAGGAAGTTGTCACTAAGGGGGGATAGGCTCTAGTGCCTCCTTCCTTCTCCTATTGTGTCATATTTGTAAATCCTTCAATCCTATCCCAAGTTGTTCTTAAGGGGGGCTGTTAGGATATTCCGACACATAGGAAATAGTTAAGTTCAACTTGGTCTAGTATAGAGTTAGGTATAGAGTTAGGTAAAGTGTGTTTCTTTACTATGTAATTGTAACTTACATATCTGACTGGTCATTGATATGTAGTGATCCGACGGTTCATTCTCTCCTCGGTATTACCGACACTTGATTCGTGGCTTGACACCCGATTGGTCCATGAATTCTATTTAAAGCGCATGGAGGGTCATTTGTAGGTTCACCGTGCATGAGAGAAGCTTATGTAATTTTCATTCTTTTATTAATAAATTGCCTGTAGTAGCCACGTTGGCGCAGGCCGTGGACTGTTTCCCTCTCTGAGGGTTTTAACCACGTCAAAATACTGGTGTATTGATTTGTGATCTATTTGTGAGCGGTGTCCTTTTGGTGTTCTGTCTGAGGAACTTACCCTGTAAATTCCTACACCTTCTTCTTGGCATTAACAAAATTTGTTTCATCTGCACTTATAATTTCCCTGTAATACTCTAGAGCAAATAACCTCATTGGGAGGTATTTGGGGAGCTTGTATGGTGCTAGCATGCAACCATAGATTTTGATTTTGATATGGTTTTGGTACAAGTACCAATCACCTACTTTGGACTGGTTTGAGAGTTGCAGGATCCTCTTCATGTCCCAACTGATTCTTGGAGGAGGACTTCCTATCAGCATTGTCACAATTAGATGTACAAATAGGTCTATTAAGTCTGCATATGAATATGGGGAGTGATATTTATGGATTAATGGAGTCCAAAAAATTACTGATCCAAGGGGACGTTTTATGTCAAGCTTCCGGAGAGTAAAGGGGAACTTATCTACTTGGTGTATAGAAAAAGGTGATACAAAACAGAGGAGTACTTAAAAACTCTCTCATTACTCATTCTAAGGAACTGGTCATGCATCCTATCGGCTATAAACTTGGCATAACCATAGATGACAACAGGATGTTGTCCTGGAGTGAAGATGAACATGAAAGCCAAGATTATTTCATCTATATACTCACTGGTGGTATAACCTAGGACACTAGATATCATTGTTACAATGTCCTGACCAAATGGGGAAAATATGGTAGCCACATATGGAGGAGGATCTCTTGAATATGCTTTTCCTCCCTGATGAAGGTTTGGAACATCTCAACAAGTTTTGTAGTGGTAAGCTTGGGGAATTGGTCTAATAGGTTTCCAATTGAAAGAGGGGTTAGGTTTTGCCCTGGTTGAAGTTGCAGCATCTCATTGGTAGATTCAGCAGTGATGGTGAAAAGTATGGTCTAATTAGGGGACATCACTGTTCTTTGACTGGGGATATAATTTGCATGGCAATAATGAAATTTTTTTGGGAAAATGTGAACTTCAAGGAATTGGTACTTAGGCAAATTGGACTCCCAAAGATCAATTTTATCAGCATGGTTCAGGTATTGGTCTCTGTATCGACAATATAGTTTGAGCAGGGATTCTAGGAGAGAGGTTTCCTTTATCTGAAAATCCTTATTAGCTGGGGGGAGGTGGTCTAGGTCCAAATGAGGAGTGGAAATAGGTCTAACATCCATGGCAATTGGGGTGGCCATTCTTAGTTCTTGTGGATTTGAGTATGGAGTAGGTTATTTTCAATCTTTTAGGGCAATGGTGGTTCAGTACAAAGTAGGCTTAAGTTGCTTGAGTTTCTTTAATTAATTTTTTACTTTAACTAAGAAAAATCAGTAACTGGTTCTGAAATTGACAGGTTTTCCAGTGAATTATGGCTTAAATACTTGGAATTTAAGGAAAACTAGCACTGAACAGGGCGGTTGGCAACTGCGAACAGTCGAAAAATACTTTGTGTAGACTGGAAAGTGAAATGGGTGCTTTGTGGCGTTGTTAGGGTGCAATTGGATGTAGGTTGATAGCTTCAATGTTCACAGGTGCGTGCATGGAGGTTTACAGTTGAAAAAACAATAAAAACAAATGATTTGGGGCTTTTTGGCTGTATGCGCAAAAGTCGATTTTGGCGGTTACGGGTGAACAATGGTCATTTTGTCGTGTAGCGGGGTGAACAGTAATCATTTTGTCGTGTAGCGGGCAGGCGGTAAATGGTTTCCATCGCACCACTTTTAGGCGCTTGGTGGTATTGGGGGGAGGCCGCTTGATTCCATATGTTGAAAAACAGGTAGCATTGGGGGACCATCAGAAAAAAACTTTATCGGGCGGGTATTGTTCGGACGTCGGGTTCGCCCGATATGGATAAGGGTCGTCGGATGTGAAGGAAGATGATCGCACGGTGATAGGCCGGGGAATCTACACAGAGGATAACAGGGGGCTCGACGAGTGATTAAGTGTGGTGGTATTTGGGTTAATGATGGATTAAGGTGGGGTTAAGGTGTCGGGGTCATTAGCGGAGGGATTAATTGGGTTTTTGCCTAACTTAATCACAGATCGATTAGTTAGTGGGTTTTCGGGGTTTGGGTGAAATTATAGTTTATATTTAAACTAAGGGTAGGGTTAATTTATATGTAGGAGTTAAATATATACGGGGAAATGGGTTTTTATCGAGATTTAATAAATACAATTAGTAATTAAAAAAAATGGCGGAAAGGGGACACTACACACTAAGTAAATGATTTTTCACGTTTTAATGCTTTTCCAATATTAACATAAATACTTAGAATAAGGTGTTTTGGTGGGTTTTTTGGGAAAAAGGGGTTTTACATGTGGGTTATTGCTTTTCCTAGGTAAATAGTGTTTAACCTTATAAAAAGGGGTTTTATTAGGGAAATGAGGGGAAATGAAGGGGGATGAATGAATTGAAGGGGGGGATGAATTTTTATGAGGGGATTTTAGTATTTATTGCCTATAAGTCATTGCGCCG
Source organism: Pinus taeda (assembly GCA_000404065.3). Taxonomy (NCBI): domain Eukaryota; kingdom Viridiplantae; phylum Streptophyta; class Pinopsida; order Pinales; family Pinaceae; genus Pinus; species Pinus taeda. The sequence goes on along the minus strand of APFE031449609.1, from coordinate 11,344 downwards.
AGGGTCTGGTCCCTCCAAAAATTAGAGAAATGCTCTGAGCCTCTTTGACTTAAAGGTTTTGGTACTTTGAACTTTATTTGTGGGAAATTAATAAAGTGAAAGGATGAAATGGATGGGGGAAGTTAATTAATTGACTTTGTAAACCTTATGCACGCTTAATTTCCCACTCACATTTGGAACTTTCATGAAGAGAATGATAAATATATATTTTTTTCCTAAACAATCATCATAACTTCTACAACTTTTCTTCTACTTACCCATCTACTCATCCTACCATTTTTACTTCTCTTTATTAGGGTGCATTTGAGCTAGCAAACCGTTATCAAACATTTTTATTTTCTCTTTACAATAGTAAACTAACTAAATCTAACCTTCTTACATCCAAAGGCTCAGATTAAACAGTTGAACTCCTTTTATTTACTCTACCTATCTAAATATCTGTCAAGGTTACACTGTTTGGCTAGATTTTTATTCTATATTTATAGGCATGAGATTGAAAACATGAAATAGTCAAGTTTAAACATTGTGACCATCACGGATTGTGGCAAGGATTACAAGCTGCACACAATCATTTATTTTGCACAAAAAGTAAATAGTAGTGGCATTTTTGCTTGCTCACTTTCATGGTCTTTTTCCTTTTCTTGGGGTTCATATTTTTCATCTTTTTGTGACCTTTTTATTCTTTTTGTCCTTCGATTATTCTTTTAGGACATACCCTCTTTACATTTTTTTTTAATTTATAAATATGGAAAACATTTGTAGAAAGCAAAGGTATGTACATATTCCAAGTTTAAATCTCATCCATTAAAAAATTATGACTCCTATTAGTATAGGAACCTAATAGGAGAAACCAGTGGGACTGCTAAGGTAGAACCTCAACTGTCTAAATAAGGATCTCGTGTGAACCCAGATCTAAGTAGTGCTACAAAGCCAGCTATGGTTGCTGACCCTCCGCTTACTCAAGAAGAACCCTTTGAATTCCCCAAAGATTATTGGCACATCTTTGACCAGATGGTATATCAACCACCTTAAGGTAAAACCTAGACATTAGAGTACCCCATAGTCAACCAAGTGGCCCATGCCCCCATCAAGGCTATTCCTCTGCACAGCATCCCAAATTTCCATGGGATGATCACAAAGTATCCTGATGCTTTCCTGTTTGAGTTTGATGTCCTTTGTAAAGGGTATGACTACACCACTGACCCCCAAAAGCTAGAAATGTTCCCTTCTGCTCTAAAATTAGCAGCCTTAAGATGGTTTATGGGTTTAGGTGGGTGAACTATTAATTCTTGGGACGAGATGAAAACCTCCTTCCTCAAAAGATATTAGGACTTTTGTAAGACTAGGGAACTGAAAGATGAAATTTTTAAGATGACTGCAAAAGATAATGAAACACTAGAAGAATATTTAGAACGATTTAATTATAATTTGCAGAGGTCTCCACACACTTCCTTACCAAAAGAAGTCCTATGAGCAATCTTAATTAAAGGAATAAAAGAGGAACGGGTAGAAACTCTAAACTTAATGGGAAAAGGAGATATTTCTTAGGAATATTATGATGAAATTATTCGCTTGTGTATTAGGTGTTCGTGAGGAAGCACACGTACAGGAGCAAGAATCTAAGATCCCATGAGCAGGGGAAGAAAACCACACAGTGGAGGCATAACACAGATGGAAATCGGTAACCTCCTAGAAGATTTTAAGATGGACATCCTAGGAAATCTCACAACACAGCTAGACGTCTTACAAACTAAACAAAATCAAGCCTTAGCTGAACAAAACTTCGCCATCTTCTCTCCACGTTGTCGAAAGAAGCACAACCAATGGGAATGCCCATTAGACATGGTACAGACATGCGCTATTTGTACTAAAGAGCACACCACTGAACAATGTCCATCATTACCAGCGCTAAAAGGAGTAGTTGAGGAAGTAGAAGAAGAAACAAATCCGATATATCAGATGAACCAATGTCGATAGTGGCAGGCTAAAACTATAGGCATGACACAAGATGTATCCCAGTTCTTTCCTTCTTCACAGTTTAATCAGCAACATAATCTTGGGATAGTATGGCAATGCCAATCACCCTACCCAAGTTGGCAAAGCCCACCATTCCCTATGATATCTTAGACAACAAAACCTTTTCCGGGAAATGGCTAGCCAAATTCTCCTTTTACTCCTGTTTGGTAGGGTAATCTTTATCAATCCCAGTGGCCTGCCTCTACCTCTCAAAATCTGAATTGGTCTACAAATTGGCAGCGACCTCTAGGGATATCTAACACACCTATGGGGGTAGGTCCTCAGCCTCAACCTGCACTATCAACACCTTATACATTATAGCAAATCCCCATCCTCTTCTGCGGCCTCAATTGCCAGCTCAAACGAATCCAAATCCTAATAACATACTAGTTTAGTTGGTGCATATTATTGAAAGCTTAGATTATGAGATTGAGCAGAAAGAATGTAATGAACTTAGATTGAGGTTAGGTTGTATCATCACCCTTGAGGAAAATAGGGATCAACCTTCAATTGAAATTGAAACCCCACCTATACATATACCACCACCTGTAATTAATACCGAACTTAAGCAAGGAGAAGAGATAGATCAGCATGAAGATCTTGAAAAAATTACAGTCACTTCTCCCCCATTCCCTGAAAGGTTAATGATACCCAAATCTATTGCTTATCCATATTTCGATCTTGTAGAGGAACTGAAAAAATTTTGTATTAAAATCCCTCTCCTCTAGGCCATTCAAGGCATACCCATCTATGCCAAAACAATTAAAGAGCTATGTGTAAAGAAGCCTGCGAGGAAAGAAAAAACCTCACCTACCATTCATGTTGTAGGGACCTTATCTGATTTACTCTTGGGAGGGGAAACTCCAATAAAGTATGAAGATCCTAGAAACCCCATAGTGACAGTTCAGATATATGGCTACTCTTTTCCCAATACTTTAATTGGTTTGGGTGCAACCATTAATATTTTAACAGCAGAAACATGTAAAGAACTTGGTATTATAGCCCTGGAACCAACCATCACTCTATTAGAACTTGTTGATCATTCAGTGGTAAGGCTAGAAGGAACCTTAAAGGATATCACAGTTTTTGTTGATTCGTGGGAATATCCAGTAGGTTTTCTTATCATAAACCCAAAGAGTATATTAGACGGGCACCCTCTGATTCTGGGCCGGCCTTGGCTTGCGATATTTGATGCTTATGTTGGTTGCCGAGAAGGTAACATGACTATTGCAAAGGGGATTGTTGTAAAGAATCTTGTGTTATATCCTCCTGCCAAGCCAAGTCTACCCATTTTAAAAATATGTAAACAACTGCCAGTGTAACTGGAGGAAAGCATCCGTTGACCACTTACAGTAGCAAAGGCATTATAATTTAAAGAGAAAATTGAAGATGACGTTATTAATAACTCTATGAAGCAGTGTGCTAATGTGAGAAATGTAAAGTGTCAAATGCTGAAAGCAATCTTGGATAATGAAGCCATGGAGGATCCTCTGAAGGATATAGACGATTAGCATATTCAAATGACTAATGTTCATAATAGCAAACTGGTAGAGATTGAACTTGGAAAAATTCTAAATATTAATGATGGTTTGGATAGCGATCAACAACAAAAGCTCATACAGGTCCTATAGAAATATAAAGTGGATTTTGCATGGGATTATCCTGATATGAAAGGAATAGATCCACATCTATGTACACACCACATCTATACTGAGAAGGATGCTCGACCCATCCGGCAGCCTCAACAGAGATTGAATCCGCATCTCAAGGACGTTGTGAAAGAAGAGTTACAAAAGCTGTTGGATGTAAACTTTATTTATCCTATCTTAGACAGTAAATGGGTCTCTCCATTGATGGTCATCCCTAAGAAAAATGGGAAGTGGTGTATCTATGTAGAATATAGGAAGCTGAACAAGGTGACATAGAAAGATCATTTCCGCCTCCCATTCATCGATCAGGTCCTAGATATTTTGGCAGGGAAGCAATTCTTTTCCTTTTTAGATGGTTTCAATGGCTATAATCAGATTCAGATCGCCCCTAAAGACCAGGACAAAACAACCTTCACCTGTCCATAGGGTACATTCATGTACAGAGTATTACCATTTGGCTTGTGTAATGCCCCAACTACATTCCAGAGAGCTATACTCATCATCTTTGTTGATTTAATAAATGAAGGACTTGAGGTGTATATGGATGATTTTACTCCATATGGGGATGACTTTGACCAAGCATTGCAAACATTAGAAAAAGTCTTAGAACGATGCATTGCTACCAGGTTATGTTTAATTAATGTCAAGTTCCACATGATGATGACCGATGGCATAATATTGGGACACTACATCTTTGCAGCAGGAATACAAGTAGACCGAGCAAAAATTTAGGTAATTCTTTTACTGCCTATGCCCTGCACTTAGACAGAGGTGCATAGTTTCTTAGGATATGCAAGCTATTATCGTAGGTTTATTAAAAAAAATTCACAAATTTTGCACCTTTATATGCTTTGACTGGAAATGTTGATTTCAGTTGGTCTGACAAATGTGACACAACTTTTATAGGTTTAAAGAAACTAGTCTCAATAGCACCAATATTGCGTTGACCAAACTGGGAGTTGCCTTTTCACATATCCATGGACGCATTAGATGTAGCTATAGGTGTTGTACTTGGCCAAGAGGAGGACAAGAAACCTTATGCTATATATTATATTAGCAAAAATCTCACTTCTGCTAAACTTAATTATACAGTGACAAAAAGAATTTTTAGCTATTATTTATACAATAAACAAACTTAGACACAATATAACTGGCTACCTAGTGTTTATGTACATTGATCACTCTGACATTCAATATTTAGCTAATAAACCTATCACAAATGGTCGAGTAACATGATGACGGCCAATTCTTGCCACGACTTCCTTAACGCCGAAGGATGGATCCATTTTCCTACGCACACCAGTTTCTCTCCTAGATCCTGAAATGCTTCATTCGCATTGTGCAGAAGGACATGTTTTTCTGTCCATTTGGTTCCTTCAGCCAGAAGTCCAGTGACTTCGGCTATGACTACTTTAGAAATGGTTATACTTCTACCTTTAATTGTGGTGCTACCATTCTGCAAATTTTGCAAAAATTCCAACGTCAGCCCCTCGTGAAAATCCTACAACCTATTCAAATATTGCAGCCATCCTACACACTCAAGAATTGCACAAGCTTGATATGATACCATAAGTATTGGCAGTTCATTCTTGATAACTCTTCCTCCCATGGATGATGTGCCTATAACTGGTTCACTTGTATGCAATTTTTTTACACTTCCACAATTCAGAACAACAACAGAAAACGTTACAACAATTAATAGAGAAATGACGATATTTTGGGATTTAGTATCATATTTGTTTAAGGCATGGGTCCCATAAACCATACTTAATGTAGGATCATGAGTCTGCATGCCAGCCATAATGGCTGTCATCCTTACCCCAATCAGAAATACTTGCTAATTATTACTCATTCATAATCACCATGCAGTCCTTCCTCGGAAGTTAATTCAAATGATTATCGCACAATTGCAAAAGCATGACATGTGTGACAATTAAGAGTAATTGTGCGATAATCATTTGAATTAAATTCTGGGGAAGGACTGAATGATGATTATGAATGAGTAATAATTAGCAAGTATTTTTTATTAGGGTAAGGATGACAACCATTATGGCTGGCACGTAGACTCATGATCCTGCATTAAGTATGGTTGACGAGACCAATGCCTTAACTAAATATGATCTTAAATCCAAAAATATCGTCAATTCTTTGTTAATTGTTGTAACATTTTTTTCTATTGTTCTGAATTGTGGAAATGTAAAGCAATTGCATACAAGCGAACCAATTAAAGGTACAATAGCCATGGGAGGAAGATCTGTCAGGAATGAATTGCTAGTACTTATGGTATCAGATCAAGCTCTTGCAATTCTTGAGCATGTAGGGTGGTTGCAATATCTGAATAGGTTGTAGGATTTTCATGAGGGACTGATGTTAGAATTTCCATAGAATTTGCAAAATGGTAGCACCACAGTTAGAGGCAGAAGTATAGCCGAAGTCACTGGACTTATGGCTGAAAGACCAAATGGACACAAAAAACATGTCCTTCTGCACAATGCGATTGAAGTATTCCAGGATCCAGGAGAGCAACTGGTGCTCATAGGAAAAGGGATCCATCCTTCGGTGTTAAGGAATTCATGGCAAGAATTGGCTATCATCACGCAAAGATACATTACCTGTGATGGTTAGCACGATGTGGTAAAGCCCCATCAATTGAAAATTTTAGCCATTTTAAAAGAGAAAATTTCAGTTAATTTGTCGCTTTACTTGAATTCTCTATTACATGATGTCAACTGTCGAGTTAGGAGAGCCAAGGACCTACACAAAGTATTCAACCATCATCAATTGATTAAATTAATCATTATGAATGGACTGGCCCAATAGAAATTAGCTTGGGATAATGTTATAAATCCTACCTTGGCTCGACCCCTAGAAAACATAGTAATAGAGCAGCAAGGGCTAAGAACCTCAGGTCTGAGAAAAACAATAAAAAGAAAGAATTCATTTGTGCCCCTGAACCCAGCAAAGCGTAGGCACTCTGTGCAAGTGAAAGTTGACCGAAGCATCCCAATTCAAGCAGATCAGGTTGGACCATCCCACACACCACCTGCAAGTCTGCAAAATTCTCCTTTGCAAGACTATGAGGAGGAAGTGGCCAGGGTATTGGAAAACATGGGGATATTTGGAGAAGGTAGAGAACAATCTGGGAATGCTGAGGAACAGAATTGCACTCCCAACCAGTCTACCCCTGCTAATAGCCTTGGTCATGAGAAAAACCGTGGGAGAATAGAGGGAACCAATTCTTTCTGTGGAAAAACTTGGTGAAGTGGAGACACATGAAGAAGATATCACTAATGGAGGAAATTGGGCAACAGACACTGGTCCAGAGGACCCCCCAGGTGAAGAAAACCCTGTAAATGAAACCTTGGTAGATGAAAATCAACCATGTAACACTATTTTTTCTAAATCCCCTGAGGATGAGGCCTACCTAGAAGAAAATCCAGAGAATGATAATTGTTCAGGAGACACCATTGTATTGGGGTCTCCTGGAAGAGAAATCCATGATACGGCAGAATTAGAAGATGAAGCTCCCTCAAGAGATACAGTTCCAGATGGAACCCTCCTTGATGTCGACACATTACCACCTGTACAGGAACCAAAGGATAATTCAGTTAACCCATCACCAGTTGGAAGTCCCAGGATAAAGAAGTCCTACAGGAACAGGCTCAGAAAAGCACTTAAGAAGTATAGAAAATAGAAGTGAATAATTGGGCAACTAAGGCAGTGGTTAAAGGAGGCCATTAGAGCCAAGAATTTGTAAGTAGAAAAAGAGACCATGGGCACATAGATAGAACATTGTTTTGGAAGGAACACTGATATCCAAACTAAGAATCTTTTGGCTTGTCCAAAGGAAACTCAAATAGAGTCGTGCCTCGTAGAAGACGTTGAAATGCAAACCAATGACCCCTATTTTTTCTCACAAGAGACCCAAATGGACCATCCTACCATGGATATTGTTGTTGAAACAGATGCTAAAGGGGACATTCCAATTGGTCATTGCATGATTCAAGAGGTAGCTAAAGCTACTATTCAGGCCAATCCCATGGAGACCCAGGAAGCAGAAACCCAAACCAAGGAACCACCTATCTATACTCCCTTAATCAAGGAATCACTTATTAGCAAACTGCAGGATGAATTACTAAAGGTGCAGCGGGAATTAGCCTAGTACAAGGAGGAGGTAGTGCCCCTGAAGATACATCAAGAATTAAAGAAAAAATTTGTGGCACTAAACATAACTGAAGATGAAACCTTTTCTCAGTTCAGGGCTGAACAGAAAAAGGTTGAGAAAGCATGGGATAAATTACAGAAGGCTCAAGAGCAGTTGGAAACTATCTGCTCTTTCTATTCAAAAACCTTGTCATGTAGAGCCCCTACTACAAATTATGCCCTCTACCTCCTAGAAAGGTTCCTACTGCTAAAGATCAAAGCTGCTAAGGTTGGTAAGCTGGTGGAAATCAAAACCGCCCTAGATTTTTTCAAATGTTTTAGAGAACAGAATGAACAGGCACAATGCCTCCTTTGTGAGCTATATATGCACAATTTCTTTCTGAAAGACAACAAGGATAGTAACCTTGGCCCCTTTATAGGGGATGTGCAACTCTAGTCATTTATCTCTTTCACCACTAATCAACTCAAGTGGGCCAAGGCCCACAATACCTTTAGGAGGCATGGAGAAGGAATTGACCTATGGGTGAGAGGAGAACCAACCAAACCCCTGCAACTCTTGATTAAACACAAGAAATTCATGAAATGAGTCAGTATTATAGGCCAACTGGGGCCATTCCATACAGATGTTATACAAGCTAGAAAGGAATATTTCCAAGAGATTGAGGAGGAAGCCTTGTTTGTAGCTAGACAAAGGTTGGAAGCCTCCAAAATTACTGTTAGAAATCAAGAACCATTCGGATATTAGAACTTTAACACTGCCTCCTCTCGTTTCTATAAATACAATAATATGATTTTGACTATGAGACCTGAATGGATAGGATGTCGGTGTAGGACTCTAATCATATGGTATACTCTAGATAAGCATCACTATGATTACACCTTGAAGAATCAGTGATGAGCCCCAATTTTGGTACAATTCGGGCTCATTTTGGCCTACTTTACTTGCTCAAACCATTCATCTTTATTTGCTTATGCATGCATTTCTTAGTTACTTCGTGTTGTTTGTAGGAGTAAGGTTAGACACTTTATCCACGTGACTAATGCATTGTGATTCCAGGTTTTGGCATTAAAAAGGGGGAACAAAAGACAACGTAGAAGGATTAAGGAGATATAAGGTGGCACTGCTGACTTTGTGGAAGGATGTCCACAGTATTGGGACATTCCTCGTGATTCCCACCGAGAACTCCGAGCTCCAATAAATCTCCCCTCCGAGCCTCAGAAGTAGCCAGCTGTCCTACAGGAACAGCAGTCATCAACTGTTGACTGCCTCACAAAGCCGCAGTTACACTTCAGTTGGACAGCCGAGCTCCTAAAATCAAGGCTACTTGGCGGATCATCACTTTTTTGTATAAATATGGGGGCCGTAGCCTTAGATGGTTGTTGAAT